>MU160611.1:25417-58086 GCA_015888305.1 Antheraea pernyi | reverse complement strand
GGGGCCTCCGGCGCTTTCACTGACCGAACGAAACGCAACAATGCAAACACCGTTACTTCACGTAGGTTTTATATGGGTCGGGTGGTAGTACCCCGGGCGAGGCGACCGATTCATGTTAAAACCAGTAATAACTTTAGCGTGGCTCTACCATATACCATAAGTCCGGTGAAGCTGTTAAGACCTCGCTTGGTCAATAGCGTAGTAAGATCGAAAAAAAACAAAACTCTACCATTTAAATAGGTGAAGAAAAAACAATTCAGCACTGTTTCTTCACTGAAAGTCGAACCAATTTCTTTTTTCTTTATTTGATAGCTATTGATTAGCTTTAGTGTTATAAATAAAAAGATTTTCGAAATAGTGCTATTTCCATATCACCGATGAATCAAAACCTTTATCTATAAGTGTTTATTTGTTATACATCACAATAACATTACGTCTACAATTAACAGTATTTGTACAATACTCAATACAGTTTCTACAATTTTAAAACAAAACTATCAAAACCAAAACACATACAATAATATGTTAAGAAAAAACTTTCTTCCATCCAATATGGTTGAATTTGGACTATTAGGCGACTTTTAATTATTCAATTATTCTTGCATTACTTGTGATAATAATTGGTTTCAAAATTTTGTCACGAAATGTAGACATAACCGTAATTCACTTATGATACTGACAAACGAAAACGCGATAACTCGTTAATTTGTATCGACGAACTAGAAAATTCAGTCCCGTAAACAATTTACATACTAACAACAATCCAGAAAATGTGATAATTGTACAGTTATTGTTGATTTTCGTATGTGTATTATAAAGATTGTCGCGCGCTTTGTTAACACCTAATTTTAACATAGATTATTATTTACGAAATATAATTCCAAACACATCATTACATTATATATAGATAAATTTATAATACAAATTCTCTCTCCTGTCCACGTCTTTAAGACTTGTTTAATAGCAAGGAAGTTCTTATTTACAAAAAAAAAAACAAATTAATTACCCAAAAAACAATTAATATTAAACGTAGTTACATACCGCAGCATTTTAGCGAAACCAGTATTCAATGCTTCCATATTATAACGTTTAACTTATAATGTTACTTAATGTAACTTGTTACTAACTTAAATTTATAATTAAATATATAAAAAAAAAACAAATAAATAGAAAGCAAAATACAAATTTTCAATTGCAAAAGCGTTCCAAAACAATCGCCGTTGTTTTGGAATCCAACGTATTAAATAATCTTTTATTATTTATCTTTTTCGGTGTCATGTTTTAAGACGCTGTCGGGGAACGAGCACAAGTGATAATAAAATTATTATAATAACCACTTTAAACCCGTTGGTATGTGTCATGTTCAAGTGTTACATGTTTGAGCTTCACTTTAAATATAGAATATGTAAGTCTTTTCCTCCAAACATCACAATAGGTTCTCTATGCATCATTGTGATAATAACTAACGAAAAGAACGCCGCCGCTTACGATGTACCAGCATTTATATTTTTTAAGCTCGTTTCTCACTTCCAATTTTCTGGGAATCACGGTAATGAGATTCTACACGCCGCTCCGGCGAAGTCTCGTCGAGCAAATACTTTTGTGTACCGAGCGCAGTCCGGTAGCCGCTCTCTGTTTGCTGTCGACCTGTTAATTAATAACTCGGCGCACAGTGTATACACAGCCTTATTACCGGTAAAATCTAACGAGTCACGAGTCTAAAATGTCATAAACCAGTTTTTAGTTTCAGCCCCCGTTTTCTAATCACACTCCACAACGAGATATTCTCTAAAATATTGTATGTATTTTCACACAATGTAATGCCGTCAAAAACACAGCGGTCGTGAAAAGCGCAATGCAGCATTTACATCTATTAATAGTAGTAATTTGAATAAAAATTTCTCAACCACCTTCGACACAATGTTATTTATCATTACGGTGGCCATTTAGCTTCGCACCCGCGGTCTATAATTACCAGGAAAAAAGTAACTCGAAGAAACGCGACGGCGACTAATGGTCTGAAACTAAATTTTAATTAATGTCGCGTTTGAAATGAATGTGATTAAAGAAATAACACGACAGGTCGGCGATAGTGCGAGGTGGCGGGCCCCCGTCACCCCCCAACTTACCCTACTCATGTTCGACAATTTACGACATGGTAATTATGTACGCGTTTAGTTCGTCTTATCCTGACTTTACGAGCGGCGTAATTTCGGAAATTAAAAACGGTAAGCTTCAATCAGCCGGTAATATCTAAATGATGGATTAAGCTCGCGTTTTCATGTGGATCGATTTATTTGGCCGGCGGCCAGTAATTATTCTTTATGGTCGTACGTGTGGCGAACACAATTAGTTATTGATCAGCCGGCAATTAAGCCCAATCGATTTTGTTTGTTGAAGTTGAAGAAAATTGTTTTAGTTCCGACGTTTAATCGTCGTCGTTTCATGCTACTAATGGATTCTCGGTCATTTGAATTGACCTCCGTTCGCTTTTATTGTTTGTTATAAAACAATAATACGTGTTTTATCGGTTATTATCTAAATTAAAAAAGCTTCGGTATATCTTCACGCTTATTAGAAAAATGTCTTCTTTTTAAATCTCCTACTGGGTAATTGGTTATCGGCTATTCATTTATTCGTAACGCATGTTAAAAAAGATAAAGAATATTTTTTTTACAAAAAAATATACGGAGCAACATGAACCGATGTTGGTTCAGTGGTTCACATGTTTGAACACTGTTTTGATCGACGTAGGTACGAAATCATGAGATTGAGCCTCGTGATGTAACCATAACAAGGTGGTAAAGATTTTTCTTTGCCAGCGTGGCTAGCTATCATTCTCAAGTTCAAAATCTTTCACTAAGCACCTATGGCATATATATATGCAGGCAACTAATCTTGAGAGCCTAACCCTCTATGTTTGTAAACTAAGATGAGATTGTGCTAAAACTAGCGGTGTGCTAATATTCGAATTATTCGATAGCAATTCGAACCGAATAATTCGCTTCAAATAAATCGAACTATTCGTTTGATTGTTCTATTCAGACCGTTCCAATAATTTGAACGATTCAAATAAATCGGATTATACAAATAATTTCAATAATTCAAACTATTTTAATGTTTTTAACTAATTAGATACGTATGAAATACTAAATAATTATTAATATACAAAATTAGTTTAATAGATTCGTCTGATAATCAAAAGAATTTTATAGTGGTTGCGACCCAGGCTGTAAAACCCTGCCAGCCCGCTTTCGCCTTTGCCTCGTTCGTTATTCACCAGGGTGCACCACGTGCAGGTGAGGTTGGCTTGGATGTCTCAAGTCTTAGATGTTATTTGACCCCATATACCTGTAATATTTTCGTAATATTTTCCTTCACCATCAGCCGATAGTGTTTACCAATTTAAATTAGTAAATGTATGCGAATTCCCAAAAAATCGATGGTACATACAAGGGTTCGCACCTACAGACATCGGATTGATATTCCAATTGTAAAACGACTCAAACACCATGTATCTTCTAATAATTTCTGAAAATGAATCAAAAATGCATCATAACGTCCTTCTCCATCCGTCTGTCGTCTAGAATAAACCTACCAATATCTCAGTCACTAATTCTTATTCGATTTTGAGGAATTTTCTAATGCATATTTCAAAATCTAAAGTCCAATGCTGAAGAAATTTAAATGAGATCGACTTGAAAATATCCACTTTTCCAATAAAAAATATGTTTCCAAATCGCTTTAAATAAGACGAAGTTCTGACATAATAAGCATTTAAAATATAACCTAATTAAAAACCTCCTCCTTTTCGAAGTAGGTTAAAAAAGGTGCCTAATATTATTAATTTTTGTTCAACTACCATCTGCTATCCTCAAATTACAATTCATAAAAAAACGAGTTAAAACACTAAAAAACACAAACTACAGACTTTGCGACACGTTTCTCAAATTTGCGTTTTTGTTATTTATGCCCTTTTTCCTTAAGGCGGCAGTATACAGGTTTGAAACTTTGCGTAGAATATCGTGAATTCAAATGTATAGTATGGAGAAATCTGAAATAAACTAACGTTATTAATCTTGCAAAGGTCATAACCCTATGAGACTTTTATAGCCAGGCCTGTTCGGTGTGTTATCTAGGCATATCATTACGCTTTTTTTGAGGGACAAGCAGCAATGATTAAGCTTAATATAGACAACTTTGAATCACTTAAAATGTTATTGTAAAATTGGCAAAATTACAATTATAAAAAACTAGCCTCTGCCCGCGACTTCGTCCGCGTGGAATAGTTACATGGGGCTAATGTTAACACGTAGCGGAAGCTCTCAAAGGGAAAAAAACACTGATTTTGAAACATTTTTTATTGGTGCTCCGCTCCAATTGGTCTTAGCATGATGATATATATATGATAACCATACCATATGTTTATATATGGTACCATATATATTAGGGTGGGCCAAAAAAAACTTTTAATTTTTTTTAACTATTACAAAATTATCGTCCAGGATGATGAAAAAAAAAATTCTGGTAAAGTTTGAGCTCTTAATATTAATTTTCAGAGGTGTCACATCGTGATTTTCGATTTCCCATTTAAATTACACGGGAAATTTATATTTTCAAATTTTGACGTATCTCAACGAGTTATTCTGTGGTAAAAGTAAATACATAATTTTGTAGGAAATTGAACGGCCTACAAAAAAGGTCTAATATAATTTTACGCTAACTCGGCTAAAAGTTATTCGCAGTTAAAGTTCAACCTAAAATAATATATGATGACTTTCACAATCTTTTATAGTTTTTTTTACAAAAAAATGCCTTAAAAACATAAAACAACATATTGTTCGTGGTTTTTCTCAATCAATTTGGGAAGTAAAAATGATAAAAATCACTTTACCAGAATTTTTTTTTTCGTCATCTTGGACGATAATTTCGTGGTAGCTAAAAAAAAATTAAATGTTTTTTTTGGCCCACCCTAATATATACCATGCATACATACCATATATATATATCATAACTATAACCACCAATAACTCGATAAATGAGCTATATAACACTAAAAGAATTTTTCAAATCGGACCAGTAGTCCCTGAGATTACCCCCTACAACGTCACAAACTCACAAACCCACAGCACCCACAACACCTCTTTATAATATTAGTGTAGATAAAAGACTATCGTCAATTAATTCAGACAGCAATTGTATGTAATGCAAGCAATTGTATTAACCATACAAATACATAAACATCTTTGTATATAACATTCGGGCATAATTATTACTCTTCTAAACAGCTTGACCGATGGTGATGAATTTTTTTATCTACTTATAACCTCACCTAGTTGATTTTTAGCTACAGTAGGAGTCGGTATGTGGCGCTTTTATCAAGGTCCATTTCTTTAAATTATGCGACGAAACAGTTTTTTTAATATATTTTTTGTTTCTTACAAAATAACTTGTAATTTGAAACGTTCAAAGAACCTTAAAATGTGACATGATGACATCATAACGGGTTCGCTATGTGTAGAAGCATTTTGATACTCCCACGAGATATCACATTAGGTTACCATAGTAAAAAAACTGGCACCCTACGACATGGTGTTAGCCGTTCTCGACCCCACCAAAGAAGGGAAAGCCATCTTCAAGCTCACCACCCTCTGCTGCCTCTCCGGCATTGAATCGTACACTATGTGTACTTACTTTATGCTTTCCAAGATTGGTTACGGCACATCCAAGTACAGCCTCCCGTCCGAGAGAAAAAGTGTGGTTCCCGATGGGCCGTTCAAATTCCGGCTCCTCGGAGAATTTCTTCGTTGTCATCTGTGCATCTGTTGACAAAAGAACACTCAAATAAACTATAATACTCGCAACACTACATATTCAATCCTCGTTAAACATATTGTATACCTTTGTTATATTATATAACACTAGCTTCTGCTCGTGATGTCGTCCGAATGGAATAGTTACTTAGGGTTAAGTCTAACACGCATGGGAAGCTCTCAAAAGGAAAAAAATGATTTTGAAACATTCTTCATTGGTGCTCCGCTTCTATTGGTCTTAGCGTGATCACATACCTATAGCTTTCTTCGATAAATGACCTATCTAACACTGAAATAATTATTCAAATCGGACCAGTGGCCCCTGAGATTAGTCCGTTCAACCAAAGAAACAAACCCCCGAGAGTTATAATATTAGTATAGATTCTTAGTTACTCAACAGATGGCGCTTTGTACAAATGTAGTTCATTATTTTATCTCTAAATAATGCCACTCAAATTTCTTATAATTCAATTTACTTCTATCGCAATCGTGTTTTTATATTTTAATTTCATTTCACAAATTAATTATTATAGCACCCTCTAAATAATGAAACATCACAAGTATATCGCTGATAAAAGAGATTTTAGACATAATGAAAGACCTTGCTAAAAAAATACACAATATGGATTATATATTATTTTATATCTCTTATAATGTTGATAAAAAATATCAAATAATTTTTAGAGAAATAAAAAATTATTTGTGGTTGTTACAGTACGTAATTAATATGCATTTCAAACATAAATTATGTTTTCAAATGTAAAATATAATTTACTTTTAGTTGTAGATTATATAAATTAAATTAAAATATATATAAATTAATCTTATTTCAAGGAATTTCAGTAATATTGTGCTTGGTTCCTCAAGTTATTTGAATATATGCGTCCATTGTTAACTGCACGTTACGATTCAAATTAGCCACAGAAAACCAGTCTACGGGAATATTAACGCTTTCTCAAAGCTGTTAAAACATTAGTTATCTAACGCTAGCTATCTGTTTCAGCAAATTCTGAACTGAATCTCTAATACAAATTCGACTGCTATCCACACTGTATATTTAGAAAGTTATATTATCTGTATATTAAATTATAGAGCTTTGTCTTTGTGCACACATCATGCAAAAACTACTGAATAGATTTTGATAAATAATTATAGTTTTACATCTGTGACACTCGGTCCTTGTTTACGAAAATGTCACGATACAAGCTAACATTGTTTAGAAATAAATTTTATATACCTTACATATTTTTATTATAAATTAATTATTATGTTTTTTATCTCTGTACATAAAATGTATTCTTAAAATAAGAAACAAAGTAGGGGAAGTCATGAGTATCAGCTAACACGAAATAAATAGGAGGCGCAATTTTATAAAAATATATTTTACTAGAGAGAAACTTCTAGAGATTTTGGATATTTTATTTAACTTTTATCCGCTGCTTGTTTCCCGTATATTATTTTTAAAGGGAAAAATTCTTTGGTCGCTTTTTGCGATTACTTTTAGGGGAAAAACTTTTGCGTTCCCGTCACCAATGAACTCGACATGCTCATGACGTGTTGCGATTGCGCCAGACTAGTGACGCGTAGTGAAGCGGCCTGTGATAATGTTGATATTTTCTATTGAGCTTGTGTATTTGGTTAATTATTTTATCATCGTGTATTTATTATCGTAATCTACAATAAAAAAAATGATTAATTAAGAAACTGTATAAAAATGTATATCATTATTGTTCCGAGTGCCAATAGATGTGAACACTAAACTAATTTTAATCTCTACTACAGTGAAGCTGTAAAGACCTTGCCAGGTCAATAGCGTAGTCAGTTCGAGAAAAAAAAAACAAATTTTAATACAAAATTTAAATTTACAAATTATGAAATTGAAATTATTACGACTATAATTGATTTCAAAATTCAGAAAAAGACACAGTTATTCAGAATACAATTATATATTTCATTGTTTTTAATTTTCACCTGTCTCGGCAATTCTTATGACCGTCTCCATTTTTTTTATCGAAATCGATTGTGAATAAAGCAAGATATAATATGTAATGCAATTTTTCTACCAGTTCCAAAGTATCATTGACTAACATCTGTCAATTGAGGGAGAATAAAAGCATTCCGTATATAAAATTTCCGATAGTTAGGTTAAACCGTTTTTGACGTAATTTAGAGCATACAAAGGGGCAGAGAAATTTTTGTCAACGTCATATTCGTGATCTTTGGAATTTATCACAAAATTTGGGTAATAATTGTATGTACAGACAGCAATACATATTTTATCATTATTATTATAAAGTTTTCTCTGTATATCAAGTTATTTAACAAATAATTATCCAGTCACCAGTCAACTGATATGATTTAGTCCAATCAATTTTTACTGATCCCTACTTACGAGTTTGTAGCTACCGAGAATGTCATCCTCTTTGGCAGGCCGGCTGAAACTTTTGTAAATAATATAAATAGAATGTCGTTCAAACAATTGAACAAATAATTGTAATGTCTCGTGTCTCTATATATACCTATTATGATCATTTTAATAAACAGTCTATTTCACGCACTCCGAGTTTTATCATTACGCTGTCCGTGTCAGTCTCGAATATTCTAGTAGTGAGCCGAAGCTCCTACAAGTTCTATGTCTTATATTTAGGTATTAATTTGATTAAAGTGTTTGAAAACATATGTATTACACCGAACTAATAACCGTTCAGGAAGGACTCCATCCGCGTTAAATTACAATATACAATTTAAAAATTATAAAACGTGGGCTAGCTCCACCTAGTGTCAAGTTATAAAAAACATGACGTGACAAGTATTCTTGATAATTTTGACACTATATATTTTGAATAATATATTGAGTTCTTGATAATTTTAAAGCTATATTTAAAGTAATACGAAATATCATGTTAAAAGACTTCGAAGAAAAATAAGCATTCATTTATTCCCTTTGGTAAATAGCATTAAAATATATTCAAAGCAAACAATCTGTGGTATAAAATATTTATCAACAACAATGTTTGATACCTTTTTGCTTATACAAAAGGACGAGTCGAGTCAAATGTTAACGATAGTAGTCTGCGAATAAACTTCTATAATATAAATAATAAAATCAAAAGCACTAAAACTGCAATAAAACAAATAACATGAAATGGAATGGACGAAAATAGTCGAAGCGGCGAGGAAACCCCAAAAACGTCACATAAGGGCCCGATAGTGGAGGGTAGCACCTGTCACCGAATGCTAATGTAAGAGTTTCACACACAAACTTCCACGACTAAGGGGTGTATATACGTTATGAGAAACATTTTTTTTTGTCCATTTTTATAACACAATTAACTGCTCGCTCCGGCTTCGCACGGTTCTACTGACAATTAAAATGAGACCTAATGTTTCCTTTATAGTACAGCAATTGAACGTCAATCTATTAATATTTTTGAAGATCTCCCTGCTGTTCACTTAATCTTTTTGTATATGCTTTTCGTAGAATTTAATTTATAAGGTACGTGTTGATAGAAAATCTTATATTAAAATATCGAACTGTTATTACAGTCCTATATCTTATCATATACTTCCGGTAAATAATGTCTTTGTATATAAATAGTTTTTACATAAAGTGAGAATATTAAAACGCTGCGGATTTGTTATTTAAAAATATAACTACTATCAGAATGAAGTTCCTTAACGTGGCTTGGCGTGGGCAAAAATCGTCAGGTAAGAAAAAAAAATGCTCCTTCCATGCGACTTTCTCTTCCTCTCTTCTATTTTATACGAGCGTATAAATATCGAAATTCAAGCTGATGACCGTTCTACTTTTATTGTGTCTTCGTATCACACATTTTAGATAATGAATATTTTTCTGAAATACTAAATTAAATTGTTTGATTTGACCCTTTAATTTAGGTTATTTGTATTGGCAGAATAATAAAATTGCACAGATTTTCTTCATAATATATAATCTCAGAGAGTGGGCATAACGCTTTTTCCTTACGTGATTAAAGTATACAAATATGAACAAGCCAAATCTCAATATCGAATCAAATTCCGAGTTGACATTTCCTTTTAACGGGGGAACCATGTTTTTCTTGATTTTAGTCTATTAAATGGATCCTATTCGCAAATACCATACATCAAAATGTAGGAGAACGTCAAATTTATCAGAGTTCTGTATCTCTTCCTTAATGTATCAGAGTCAAAAAATAAATATACAAAACAAGTTGATTTGAAACACGCGATCAAAGCAACCGACCAACCTCGAAGGTCAAGTGAAATTCTCCAACGATATCTAAATTGCCATTTTTCCTTACATTCCATTATGGTATCTCTCTTTGTACTTTAAATTAATTGGTATCAGACGGTTCTTTCTTGTAACTGTAGTTTTTCAAAGATTCTTGAAATTAAAAAGTCCGTGAGTTTCACCAGAAACCTCTTTGTACATTGTGTGCTTAATTATTAAAAAAAAGTCGAGGGAGTCAACTAAAAACTCAAAACAATGGAATATCTAATTGTGTTCTCTTTGGAATGTCTAAATTAGTTATAGACTGAATTATTTAAATTTGTAAATTGAAATGATTAACAATAGTATGGTTTTCACATGTATTAGCACTCGGAGTAATAATTATAAACATTTTTATAAAGTTTATTAATCAATGCAACATATGAATGGCTTTACAATCTCAATATAAAATATAAATATTAGATGTACACAGGCCATTACACTACGCGTAGCTAATCTGACGCAAGCCGTACAAGCGTAATCCGGTCGGTCACGCTTACTGGCATGTTATGACGCGAAATCACAAGTATGTATATAATGCCAAAAAATTATCGCTATTAAAGAAGTTTTCACTTCAAAAAATTAAGAAAATAAGACTAAATCTTTCCTCTATAGTATGACCGTGTAATAAAATGAAATGGTAACCAAATAACTGGACGGTAATATGTCGATTATATCGATATCTGAAGATCATCCCTACTATATCATCATACTATGTCTAATGTGTCATGTTTTTATATGAGCTTTTTTTACCTACAATTTTTACAATTACACAACAAAAATAGAATTCGCCAAATATGTGCAGCCGTTTTAATGTGATATACAGACATACATTCGGCAATTTATTTTTATTTATACAGAATAGTGACGTAGAAATTATGCATTAACAAGTATATAACTTATTAGCTGAACCGGTCATGCGTTGTCGTGGCTTAGTTATTATATGTTGAATTCAATAGAAGACAAAATAAACTAGAGTTGAAAATAAATAAAAACGTAGCGCCATCTATGAGATATCTATAACAGTCGGTACTACAGTTTTCTGTCAACAAACTAATTTAAAGCGCCATCTGTTCGACACTGATGAAACTTACAATCAATAATAAACATTGACCATTATTTAATTTGTAATTAAAAATCATTTAGGCCATTAATTGAAATATAAATTATCATATCTTTCAAGTTGGACCAAATTATACATACATACCAACTTTCATGAATATCAGATGAGTGGTTTCGGAGCTCATCGTGGACAAACATAATGACACTGGATTTTTATATATTTAGAAAAACCATTTTAAAACCTTTACTTCAAGATCAGCACATTATGTATTTAATTAATAATTTAAAATGAACCCATTGGGCTGTTTAATATTAAATGATATTGCAATTTAATTACAAATAGGCCGTTACATAAGTCAGTCTATAATGAAATATTTCCTTATATTGTATTAATTATTAGAACTCGCTTACAGTCGCGACATCGTTCTCATTGGATATTTTTTATTATTTAAATTATTATTGTTTATTTTCTATCGAAAAGCGTAATGATATATCGAATAATACCCTAAAAAGTTCTCTATCCATTAGTAATTATATTAGTAAAGGTTTTATTAAAATTACTTTGCGGTTTCGAAGATTCTCAACAAAGATTTCAATTTGATTTATGGATACTAATGGTTCATAAAAATATAGTTTTCTTTACAATACTACATGATATTCATTGTACATTGAAACGTAGCTAAAGTCGACCCCGAACTACGTTTCGCCATTCATTTTACGGTAATATATATGTCCTGCGAAACTCCGCCATAGCACACCTGTGTGCACGCTGCCTTATACCGCCATTTAGCTAACGTTCGGCGAGGTCTGCCTCATTTATCCGGCCGGAATATTTGTACGGTCTACGCCAATGTACTCGTATGTTCTGCGGCCGAATTTAACGATCGCCGTGAGATGTATCGGAATGGCTATAACTATGTGATTGCCGAAATGTATGTACACGGGTTAGGAATTTCTAATACTTGTTATACCTATATGCGATGTATATATTTAGCTAAGACCTTGACTTTGCACGCATTTGTTATCGAAGTGAAACTTTTATGGGAGGCCTTTGAAATTGTGCTCGGCAATATTTTTGGGTGACGAAATGTACAGGGGTTAAACACTGTGTCGGGTAGAGTGTTAAAACACTGGAAGTTAAGCAACGCCGGGCGTGGCAATTAATTGGAAGGGTGACCGTCTGCGATAACCGCGTTACGTTGGCTTTTTGTTGTACTTTTTTAATTCAAATGTTTCCATGTATTACAAAAGTTTCACTGCTATCGCGTGTCTTTATGACGTACCCTATTTTTTACGATTTAACTAACGGGCCCGGCGGACGTTCTCCCGCCCTAATAAAAAAAAAAGACCTTGACAAATTTATATAACTAAACCTTCCTCATGAATCACTCTGTCTACTGGTGAAAACTGCACGAAAAACCGTTCAATAGTTTTTGAGTTTATAGTGAACAGACAGACAGACGTGACAGAGGAATTTGTTTTATACTATGTTATGATAATTGATTCATTTATAACAAAGCCTACGAATATCAATTGTCATGGCGATCCGTTGTATGAAACAAAATGTAATGCTCTGCAGCATTATCTAACATCCTGCACTAGCAAAATAAATGTAAAAACACCTTCTTCAACCTTCACGGTAATCTGTCACATAATATTTGAATTTATACAATACCCATTTTTCAATAACTCGACTATTTGTAAAAAGAATAACAAATAAATAATTACAATAAATCAATACACTCATGGTTATTTAATTCTAAACAGCTCACATACATATACCTATGCATACAGATATTTTAAATATATATACATAGTGATAATACAGATCCTTTGAGGTTGAATCACGTAAAACTACTTAACGTATTAGCATAGGATTATAACCATTCAATGCAGAATTCCTCGTAGATATTTCTAGGCTACTTGTTTTTTAAATTCCACTAATGCTTTGCCAATGTTAATTCTCAACAGAGCGGCCTGGAATAAGTTAGTAATTAATACTTCTTTTTCTATGTCATAGGATGCAAAGCGTATTAGCATAGGATTATAACCATTCAATGCAGAATTCCTCGTAGATATTTCTAGGCTACTTGTTTTTTAAATTCCACTAATGCTTTGCCAATGTTAATTCCCAACAGAGCGGCCTGGAATAAGTTAGTAAATAATACTTATTTTTCTACGTCATAGGATGCAAACGAACATGTGGGTTACCTGATGTTAAGTGATCAACTCCGCCCATAGACACTAACTACACCAGGGGAGTCACAAGGGCGTTGAGAGCCTGGGTTTGTGAGGATGTGGGGGGCAGGAGAGGGGAGGGAAGGTGTTTCCACCGGCGCTCTCACTGATCGAACGAAACGCAACAATGCAAGCACTTTACTTCACGTCGGCGTTTCTGTGGGTCGGGTGGTACTACCCCGGGTGAGCCGACCCATTGATACTGAAACCAGTAATAGCTTCAGCGTGGGTCTACCACCTACAATATAAATATTATAGTATATTTACAAAGTAAATGTAACAATAAGCAACATCAAATAGTGCTAATAATTCATTACCAAACTTACCTTTCCTCGTGGCTAACCGAATAATCACTTTGTTTATCTCAACGTCTGTATAATAAACGAAAAAAAGTAACCACACCACGAAAATCTTATTAATTACAGCTAAAACTTATTAATTATAGCTCACAAAGTTTCGGGAGGGCTGTTTAAAATTCATATCTTATTAACTTAGCCAAGAGTTACTTAGGGGGTATAAACTCTGCGAGATAATCTCCAATACTTATAGCGGACCGTGTGTTTAAAGAGTCTTTGGAGTCAGAAGCAACATTTGTTTCCGTTTTAAGAAATCCATTATATACACACATAATATTCTACATCTATATAGAAGAAAATTAATTGCCGAATGTGTGTAAGCGTCATTTGAACAGATGCATTTATTTGTCTAATTCTTTTTTATTGTGTGTGTGTTTGTAATTAATTCCCGGAAGATGCCTCTCATTTCTCACATAAGAATTTCATAATTCGTAGAGAGTATGCTAATCAATTGCCCATTTTTGCCTATCATTTAAAAATGTTTTCCCACCACTATAAAAAAGTTATGAAAGAATTAAAAGAGAGTGGGCCAACATTCGGAAAAAAAACGAAAATCTTTAGGTGGATTCTTGAAAATAGTCGTTTACCCATCCTTTACTTTTTTGATAAGACATTTTTTTTTATTTAACAGAAGGAGGCAAAGTAACAAATGCGTCACCTGATGTTAAGTGATGGACACTAGCAACACCAGAGGAGTCGCAAGTTCCTTGCCAGCCTGTGTATAGGGGAGGGCGAAGGGCAGGGAAAGGGGGAATGGAAAGAGAAATGGGGAAGGGAGGTAGGCTCCGGAGCTGTCACTGACCGAACGAAACGCAACAATGCAAGCACTGTTACTTTACGTTGGTTTTCTATGAGATGCTGGGTACTACTCCGGACGAGCCAAGCCAGTAATAGCTTCAGCGGGGCTCTACCACCCGTTAGCGGGGCTCTACCAGCTACTATATATGACATATCTATAACAGTCGGTCCTACAGTTTTCTGTCAAGAAACTAATTTAAAGCACCATCTGTTCGAGACTAGTGAAACTTACAATTAATAACAATAATCAACATTGACAATCGTTTAATTTGTAATTAAAAATATTGAGGCCATTCATGGAAGTATACTCTTATCTCAGAAGTTGGACAAAACTATACCATATATATGCAATATATGCCAACGTTTCTTGAAATTCAGTTGAGTAGTTCATTGTGGACAAACTTCATGATGCTGGATTTTTATATATTTAAGATATAAATCTGATTCTTACCTTTCAAAGCCATTGTTGGTAACAGAGCCAGCGCCTGCAGCATCGACCAGAAGCACGACCGTTCGCTCCTCATCCCGTCCTCATAAACAATTCACAATATCGAACCGTACACCATTCTACACATATTTACTCGCCTCTATAATAATCGATTTTGAATCGCATTAACCGGTTGTCATTAAATATTACAACTCCAATTATCCTTTTAACACTAACGATGCCTTTAAATTTTATGAGATCAGCTTTAAAACGGATATGTTAAATACCATTAAAATATACTAGATATATGTTAAAGTTCCAAATTGCAAATAAATATAGCATATGTTACAAAGATCATTTTATATATTACTATCGGGCACGGCGGACATAAAAAATACCTTGATAAATTATATACCTAAACCTTCCTCATGAATCCCATTATCTACTGGTGAAAACCGCATGAATATCCGTTCAGTAGCTTTTGAGTTTATCGCGAACAGACAAACGGACAGGATTTTGTTTTATAATATCTAGAGATAAACCAGTTGATACCCTTGAATGCGTTTTATTAATTATCTTACCAAAATATTTAATGTACAGATGAAGGAATTAAATAAATTATTATTAATTAGA
Source organism: Antheraea pernyi (assembly GCA_015888305.1). Lineage (NCBI taxonomy): Eukaryota > Metazoa > Arthropoda > Insecta > Lepidoptera > Saturniidae > Antheraea > Antheraea pernyi. The sequence continues at coordinate 42,489 of MU160611.1, read as the reverse complement.
AAAAAATGCAAGGAGGATGAAATGACGCCTTTTTTTGTAATACTATGGGATCCAAGAAGACCTCTAAAACATAGGATACAAGTGAATAAAACCATTATAAAACATCGTGATGTATAGGATCTGAGTACTTGGCTACAAAATAGAAAGTTGGATGAAAGTTACACGGCATAGAAACGAAAAACTAAAGGTTAGAAAAGCCACCAGTAATAGGTTGGTCTGGTATGAGTCTAGAGGAGATATGAAAGCCATATTACTAAAAAGAGTGTTAAGTATGAGTAAAAGAGTAGAGGAGAATAGGATAGTAGAAGATAAGGATCAATTTTATGAGGTTGTCTATAGCTGACAGAAGAGAGTAGAAGAGGAAGAAAACGTACTGTGCCAACGCTACCTCACTGTGATAAAAGTAGAAAGAAGTTTAGGAAAGTAGTTAGAAGAAGAAATAAAGAAAGTCTTTATTATTCGAAAACACCACAAACAACAATATGAATAAAGGAAATATAGTTCATAGACATAGTTCATTAGAATATGCAACAATGACACCCCCATTCAAGTACATGCTATAGTACAACTTGGTGGTACTGCAAAGCTGGTTTTCAATGAAGGGCTAAAGGTACGTAAGGACATGTAGTCGTATCTTTCCGGTGTCTTTTCTTGTCCAGTGGTGTGGTGTCTTGAAAAAAATATAACAGGACTCATAATATATATATATAATAATAATAAAATATAAACATTGACAAAAGTTGCAAATGTAGTTCACTCCCAAATACAGATTGGACGGCCAGTTTTCAATTTAAGGACCGTGAAATCACTAATTTGATATAATGATAATTATTTCAAAATAACGAATATTACGAGAAAATTATTTCTGCCTTTAAAACAATATTAAATAATACCGAAACTTTGACAATAAATTGCAAATTTTCATAATCATTTACTTTTTTTTTCAATAATCCGATCCAAACTTTATAAATGATTCATGTGTAATTTATCCATAAAAAGGGATGGTTAATCGCGTATTAAATATTCATGGCCAGTGTTAACCAAATAGTTTTTTAATTTGATACTATAATCAAATTAGGCCTCGATGCCGATTGAAGTAATTAGATTCAATTATAAAATTAATTTCCCAAATTAAACGTCATTCTTATACACGAACGTTTTATTCTGAACTAAATATAACTTATACTGTGGTAAATTCATAGTTATTAAAGCATATCTGACACGATTTTAACTATAAAATCTATTTCGAAATCATTTTTAGTTTTATATCAACACATTGATATAAATTTATTACTACGTTTCGTACGCTTGAACCACAATAAATAATCTTTACTACCCCTCATCTGATGTATAGACGTAAAAGTTATATTTGGAAGTTTATAGACGCAATAAAAAATAAATCTTTGCTAGATTGTAGACTTTGATAGACAGTTCAATAAATATATTAAACTGGATAATAAAATGTTTCATATTATATTATTAATTCAAAATAATATTCAAAAATAAAATTTAAGAATAGAATTACTTTTTTTTTATTAATACAGTTATTAGCAATGGCCCTCGATGTTGCCAGTGCTAAATTATATTAACAGTTATTAAACAAATCCTAACGATATCTTGATAACATAAAAACGCTTTCCGCCGAAATACACTTCGGAGTGCCAAATTTCACTATATTCAATGAAGCGATATTGTAGAGGTATAATACAATAAAAGTTAAAAGTTTGTATAATTAAAAATAAGCTTACACTTTTCAATACAAACGCTTACTAATATCATAAATGATAATGTGAATAAGTTTGTTACTCTTCGACGTTTTAAGCACTCAACATATAATTATGAAATTTTTGCATATATGTTGTCAGAGAGATAATCATCATCATCATCATTACCCTTATCCCACTTAAGTAGGTTCGGCACAACATGTTTTCTTTTTCCACTCTCTCCTGTCAAATGTCATTTCAGTATTCACACCTTTTACACATATATAATTTTTCACGCAGTCCATCCATACCTTTTTCGGTCTTCCTCTACTCGTATATCCGTCCACAAACATACTCAACACTTTTCTAGTTACATGGTTTTCATCTCTCCTCATGACATCCCCATACCAGATAAAGAGATAATTTGTATGTGAACTTGTGGGTCACTTGATGTTAAGTGATCACCACCGTCCTTAGACACTAACAACACCGGGGGAGTCGAAAGTGCGTTGCTAGCCTGTGTTTGGGGGAAACGGAGTGAGGGGGGATAGGAGAGGGGAAGGTAGGTGGACCTCTGGCGTTCTCACTAACTGAACGAAACGCAACAATGCAAGCACTGTTACTTCACGTCGGTTTTCTATGAGAGGGTGGTACTACCCTAGACGAGCCGACCCATTCATGCTGAAACCAATAATAGCTTCAGTGTGGCTTTACCACTCTTATACTCTCGTACATAGAATACATTCCGTCCATAAAGGATATACTATTTGCAAGGGATAGATCAAATTCACAATAACACGGACGATGCCGCGAGTAGAAGCGAATTATATACACATCTATTGATCAAGACACTCGTCATAATAGAAGATACAAATATAAAATTTGGTTACTAAGTTTTTTTAAACTTGAAATAAGAATATACCGTCGTCTTCTTACCCTTACACTGATAGTTCTGCTTCTACAACGCATCCATTCTCCTATACCGACTGTCAGGTCTATACATCTTTTATACACATGTTATTCTAAGTACAATTCATCTATAATTTATTGTAGTAAAACTTCTTTTGGAACAATCTGAATTGGAGATATGAAACGAAAATGTGTAACGAAGTTGAGATAGCTATGAAAGTATATATTTGTTTTAGGCTGTGAGAGAATGAGATAGTATATGCTCAATATACTCTAACTATATGCAAAGAGAGGGTGAGAAAGAAAAAAATTGAAATCGACAGTACATTATTTCTTATTGGATCGTAGTGACTAACGCATACTTTTAAAAATAAATATGTAAAAATAATGATTGGTAATACGCATCCATTCTCCTATACCGACTGTCAGGTCTATACATCTTTTATACACATGTTATTCTAAGTACAATTCATCTATAATTTATTGTAGTAAAACTTCTTTTGGAACAATCTGAATTGGAGATATGAAACGAAAATGTGTAACGAAGTAGAGATAGCTATAAAAGTATATATTTGTTTTAGCCTGTGAGAGAATGAGATAGTATATCCTCAATATACTCTAAATATATGCAAAGAGAGGGTGAGACAGAGAAAATTTGAAATCGACAGTACGTTGTTTCCTGTTGTATCGTAGTGACTAACGCATACTTTTAAAAATAATGATGTAAAAATAATGACATTGGTAATATTGATATATTACAAAAAAACATACCGAAAATTAATGTTTACCACCTCCATTCCCTAAAAAAATAATGAGAATATTAAGTTTCACTTCTACCACGTATGAACTCATACTCGATATTTTTTTTCATCCACCTTCATAATTAACATTCTTTAAGTGTTTATATACCCTTCATATCTACGTATTTTTATGCTTCTATAATTTAAACCCCAACAGTTTCCTATTACAGGTGCTATTCTTATTCTCTATCTGATATACTCATTGCTTACCCACTCTCGTTTCACTACACATCCATCTTAACATTCGCATCTCTGCCATAAATAATATTATTTTGTTCGTATTCCTCGCTGTTCAACACTAACATCCATACATCACGACGTATCTTCTAATAATGGTTTTATATTATAAGATTTTCACGTGTGATGCTCAAGGTCTTTCGCTACTTTATCCATATTTATCCTGTTCTTTATGTCCCGTTTAATGTCGTCTTGGAAGTAGGTGTACCAAGGATAATGTTAGAAAATAGGTAGAGCAAATTTAAGCATAATATATTTTTATAAGTATAGACGAATTATAAGTAAAGAAATACGTAATTATTGCTTCGGATTATCTACTGTTATAAATACGTGAAAAAATATGTGTTATAACAACATAATATTACGCGGATCATTAATTCATTATTACTTCTTACTATTAGTTTACTCTGTACTAAGATACAAATTAAACATAGAAAGAACTTTTAAAGTCAATTAAAATGTATTATAAATTTGTAATATACATTCACAGATATCAAGGGTGTAGACCGTTACCGTACCGTAAACAAGGTACACAATAATTTCTTAACTCCTTTTCTTACGAAGACAGATGGTCGCGAACTATTTTTGTCATATTTTTATATGGCGCTTATAATCATAAATCATACGGTATGCCTTCTTCAAGAATTATTCTCAGATCTAATTCTAATAGAAGGTCACATACAAGATCCTCCGTCAACTATTTGAACCTTTTCATATCTCACAAATTCGTTTCTAACTGGTAGCGTTTTTTTGTTTACGTACAAAACTTAATTACACCACAACACAAAAACCGATTTTATTTAACACGCAAATAGTTTATTTTATATTTAAACCGATTCGTAACCGGTTTTTCTGAGGTGAGACATCGCGGTTAATCGTCACTCGTACCGGTTCGCCGCGAACACGGCGTACACGTCCGAATCGTATCGTGATCCGTAGCACACTGAACCGCGTAGCAGCGTAGCAGTGTAGCACCGTAGCGCACACAACTACGCCACAGACACACTACACCGTGAAAAGGTTACGTTATGCCGTTTAAACCTTGCGCCTTTTGCATGAATAGGAATACGAATGTTTTATGTACTTTTTTTTTCTGTCGCTCTATTTATGATACAAAGGCTGTTTGGATTTCATCGTATAAACACGTTCCGCTTGAGCATTCGTAGCGCGTATTTTCATGTATCATTAAATTCATGTCAGTTATAAGGACTTAAATGTTGTTGAATAACACATCGAAAGAAGCACGTTAGCCTTGATTGTCCATAGACACTTGCAATACCAGGGGAGTCGCAAGTGCGGTGCCAGCCTGTGTTTGTTGGATGAAGGGGGAAGATGAGGAGGGAGAAGGGAGGGGGAGAGGGGAGATGGGCATCCGGCAATCTCACTGACCGAACGAAACGTAACAATGCAAGCATTGTTACTTCACGTAGGTTTTCTATGAGAGGGTGGTACTACCCCGGGCGAGCCGACCCATTCATGCTGAAACCAGTAGTAGCTTCAGCGTGGCTCTACCACCTACAACGAAATAACAAATAAGGAATACTACATAAGAAGCTTTGGCCGTGATAAGTCGGTATAGGCCGGTATGTCAACAGCAACTGTCTCGTACGACCCTTATCTCTAAGCGGTTGCTGCTGACCGTATACTACAGTTTATAACTATAAAGTCATGTGCATTTATTCTGGACAGCTACATAATCGAATTTATCTCTATTAATTATATAAACAAGAAAGTTTATGGAGGACGATTGTATGCTTTTAAACGTTCCACATAAAAAGTACTGAATGAATTTTAATAAAATATTAAACAACGTTATACAGTTAAAATATCTGTCAAGTAAATTTGAGAAACTCTGCTATCTAAGAGCGTGCGCTACATTAATCGTTAGTTATAAGAATGTAATATATAGTATTACGTACTAACATTATAAATGAGTGAGTTGGTGTGTTTGTTACGCTTTAACGCCTTAATTTTTCAATTAATTATTATGAAATTTTGCATACACGTCACCAGGGGTACCGAATGGGACATAGAGGACTCTTCATCAAGGATAAAGTAATGTTCCTGACGAAAAGGTTAAATCGACATTGAAGTGAGCTAAGCCGCGAACAAAAGCTAGTTAGTTATAAAGATATAAACGCAAATAATATCACCGGTAGCCGATACTAATATTATATTATCACGAAATATTTATTTATAATGAATGCCGAAAATACATGAACAGTGGTTATTGTATACGAACAATAACAAAAGTTTAAGGCATATTTATATTCCTTAGGTAAGAAAATGCAGCATTCTAGTAAACGAAACTAATGGAGGAGGGTCAATCTTGACTTTCTATTGGCAGACAAGACCTGGAAGATTATAATATATATATACTAGCTGACCCGTGCAACTTCGTCTGCACCAAATAGGTTATTACCGGTTCCAATTTTATTTCCAAACGCTAAAAAACTTAAAACCCGATTGTAGCGTAACTTATCAGGTCCAATTGTGACTCGAAACTATATATATTGGCAAGAAATGTCTTCGCGATATCCACTGGGTTGCTCCTTTGACCCTCACCTCCACGCCCCATTTATTATATAATATATATTAACCTAAATAAAACGTAATCTAATATACCTCTCTAACAGTGAAATAATTTTCAAAATAATTGATCAGTTATCGAGTGGGATGAAAAATTATTAATCACTAAAATGACTATTAATAAAATAGGGGTTGGTGTTAGAAGGGTGAAAATTTAGGGTTGTATGTACTTTTTAATACCTCATTATAACAACAAAAAAAATTAAAAAATAACTGTCCAAAAAATAAAAAATCTATTTTAGGGGTGGACAACCCTTATCACATAGGGGTATGAAACGATGATAGTAGCCGATTCTCAGACCTACTGAATATTCATATAAAATTTCATAAAAAATGGTCAAACCGTTTCAGAGGAGTACGGTAACTAACATTGTGACACGAGAATTTTATATATAAGATATCCGCTTCTAAGCCAACTCTTGATCCCAAGACTAAAAGACTGTCTGTAATTCTTTCTTTCCACTGGTATTTACAGATAAAAATGTACGCATCAAAAGATATTAAAATTACGATTCATGTGAACTTCTTTGAACCGCAACACGTTCTACTGGTTACTTAGGATAATCTAGTTACCCCAACAGATATTTCCTAGACCAACACTTCTAGCGAGCGTATTTTTGTCATATATAACCTAATATGTGAGAATAAGGTCTATTTTTTACTGACAGAGTGTAAACCAAATATTAATATTACAATCAAATATTTCAAACGGTAAACCTAAGAAAGAGAATTTTAAATCTTGTTACTTTGACTTTTTAGTAGAGCCACGTTGAAGCTATTACTAGTTTCAGCATGAATGGGTCGGCTCACCCGGGGTAGTACCATCCGACACACAGAAAACCAACGTGAAGTAACAGTGCTTGCATTGTTGCGTTTCGTTCGGTCAGTGAGAGCGCCGGAGCGTCCTCCCCTCTCCATCTTCCTCCTCTAAACCCTTCCCCCAAAGGGTGGCAACGCACTTGCGACCCCTCTGGTGTTGTTAGTGTCCATGGACGGTGTTGCTCACTCAACATCAGGTGACCCACCTGTTCGTTTGCCAGGTATGATATTAAAAAAAAATACTTAAAATTATATTGGACTAGCTTTAATAAAAGTGAGATTAAGAGTTGTGAGTTCGTTTATTTTGATATCACTTCGTAACTACTCAGATGACATGAAGTTTTGCACATATTTACATTGTCATGGTACAGAAAAAGAAATATCATTTTCCTACAAGAAATCAATTTATATTCAATCAAAAAGTAATAACATAAGATAATAGGTGAAGTCTAAATCAACGTTAACGAAGCCGCGGGCAAAAGGTCGCATATAATATTACAATGCTATGATATATATAAAGTAATAAAGAGTGTTTGCAATAATGTTTGGTGTCCAATGAAAACTGAACTTTGTTGCGTTGAGGTAAAGAATATTTTTAATTTATTTTAAAACGATGTCGACAATAATTGACTCCAATTTTTTATTCAGAACATCGATACTATTAACTCTTATAATTAAAATGTTAAGATCGGTTTTTTTCTACAAATTTATTGAATAATAAATATTTGCGACTGATGTAATACCGATTAAGTTAAATGCGTTAAGTTTTAGACTTAGATCAATATTTTGTCATTGTATTTATTTATTTCTTTATCACGGGTAATTATGTGGGGCGCGTCCGCGAGATTGAAAAAAATGCACTTTTAATAATAAATATTTAATATCAAAAGAATACACTTTACTTATATTAACTTTAACAATAAAATGAAGCTATTGTTCGAGGTATGAACTAATAGCACCATAACCAAACCTAACAGAAGTCACTCAAAAATCAAAATCAAAATACTCTTTATTCAATTTAGGCCCTGAGAAGGCGCTTTTAAACGTCAAAACTACCACCGGTTCGGAAATCAACCCAGTCATCGTGAAGAACCGGCAAGAAAAACTCGATTTGGTTTATCTTTTCATAATAACTAACATATATTTTTTAATTATTACAACATAATAGACACATAAAGCTACATTGGTTTTTAGTGGTAGCACAGAGAGAGGCGTCACTTCTAGAGGTCGCTATCATTCACATACTGATCCACTACCGTTCGAAGTCTGAACCGAGAGTGGCTTTAACTCCGATTGAATGTACAAGGTGAGCCTCAAGATCCCAGGGTGGTGACGAGAGTCCAATTCTTTTTTTTTTTTTACAGTGGCACGGCAAAATGACTGCACTGTGCCTGATGGTAAGCGCAGTACAATCCAAAAACAATGGCGACCACCGAGTGACACACGATCCATCGCCGGTCGCCGCTGTCATGCCGGTCTGCGGAAAGCTGGATATGCACAGGCTGATCCCGAAACGCGACCCGCAAAAGCGAATCACTATGACGGGCTTTTTCGCCATATACATGGTGGTTGTGACCCAGTCGGGCTATAAAACCCTACCACCCCGCTTTCGCTATTGCCTCGTTCGTTATTCAACAGGGTGCACCACGTGCAGGTGAGGTTGGCTTGGATGTCTCAAGTCTTATATGTTATTTGTCACCCCTTACACCCCAAAATTCCCCGTACTTGTCGCCTCATGTCACGTGAAGCAGCAGGTGGCCGATGTGTCGCAATGGTTACAAGTAAACGGTGAATCATGTCGCAACTTGGCTGTTATTGTGTGGCATGATGGTGTAACAGGGTTATTATCAATATTACAATATATTTGTAAATATCTTAATGATAACAATTTTGTAGTTCTATTTAAATATACTCATATTGATGGACAACCACGGAATGTTCTAACAATAAATTTAGTTTCAATAAAATAAAATATTTAACGATTTTACATAAACAATATTAAAACTAACAAACTAAAACAGAACGGAAAATAAAACACTAAAATCAATAAGTGCTCTAAAGCTCTATTTTGTAAATAAACTGATATGTCTGTACTGCTGTTTTGCATATATTTCGTTTGTTTGAGAAAACATGGCATATTTTATGTAATGTATTATATGACCTATATATTATATTGACAGAAGAATAACATAAGTTAAACAGGAATATTAAATTTGAGGCGATTATTAGTACTTGTGCACAGTCCATTTCTTGAACAGATATGTTGAATAAAATATAAGTTTTATTATTTACAGCATACTTATGTCATAGAATCTTAAGAATCATTACATAAACCATTTTTTATTACGCATATTTATTCATCTTTGATCTTTATTGAAGTGAAGGACTCTTTCGATCCACACTAGCTGCTCAACGTAGGTAACTAAATTATTTATTTTAATAATCATTATCACAATAACGTCAAATATAACTAATTAATTTATTGTAATAGCTAAAAGGTAAAAGTAAGTATCCATAGGTTATAGACATAACTATATCACCGAGAACTTTTTTATAACATTAAAGGGAGCGTTACTTTGCACAAAAAAAATCGTGGCAGTCATAATGGCTGCTGACAAAAGTGAAAATCAAAACAATCAAATAACTGTGTAGTTTTAAAATTGTAGTCTAAATTATCTATTATTGGTTTCAGCATGAATTGGTCGGCTCGCTAGCGGTAGTACCACTCTCTCATAGAAAACCAACGTGGAGTAACGGTGCTTGCATTAGTTGCGTTTCGTTCGGTCAGTGAGAGCGCCGGAGGTCCACGTCCCCTCCGAACACAGGTTAGCAACGGACTTTCCACTTCCCCTGGCGTTGTTAGTGTCTATGGACGGTGGTGATCACTTGATATCAGGTGACCCATCAGTTCGTATGCCTGCTATGATATAAAAATAATTATGGGCTGCACAAGCTCAATACAAAGTACCAATGTTACATATACAACCCGCTAGTGTGACGCAAGCGCAATACGTCACGAACATGTCGACGTTATCGGTGACACGAAATAGTTGATTTTATCCTTGAGGGTGGTAGCTAGCCAGGCGGACTTAGAAAAAGCTCTATGACCATGCTATGGTTCCATCACGAGGTTTCCTTCATCGAAAGCTCTGACTCAGTTGCTTGGATTCGAACCTACGTCCATCGACGTGGTGTCCGGGGACAGCACTACACGGGTGGCTGTTGAGGTAATTTTGTATATATTAAGTTGGCAACACTGACAACTTTGGTCATTAGAACAAGGCCAGTGTAAGTGCGGGGAGCGGTTATATCTACGGACTACGGGCAGGTGAGACCGCATATATCTTCGGTTTAAATCATAAGCGACGATGCATGTACATATTTTCTGTTTTTGAAGTGAAAATTTCTTTAGGTGAATTGAGCAAAATCAAAAATCAAAATCAAAATATCCTTTATTCAATTTAGGCCCTGAGAAGGCGCTTATGAACGTCAAAACTACTACCTTAGCGGTACCTTTAGCAGGAGATAAATTTATAATTTTGCGTCATGACATGCTAGTAAACGTGACCGGCCGTATTCCGCTTGCACGGCTTGCGTCAGACTAGCGAGCGTAGTATAGAGGCCTGTATACATCATCATTACATAGTATAAAACAAAGTCCCCTACCGCGTCTGTCTGTTCGCGATAAACTACCGAGCGGATTTTCATGCGGTTTTCATCGGTGGATAGAGTGATGGATGAGGAACGTTTTAGTATATAATTTGTCAAAGATTTTTTCATAATCAGGGCAGGACAACGTCTGCCGGGCCCGCTAGTGTAATATAAATGTTTGGCAGCTCATGAATGCATGAATGTGAGTTAATGTTTTATTCAAATTATGCCCCCTATTATCTTATTTTTTTTTTTTTGTTTTGTTACAATTATATTACTACTTATTATTAAGAAATAACGTACAGTTTGCCCCAGGCATTTTGACCGCCCTACATCTATGGATGCATCTATGGATACATCTATGTATAAATCGAGGCCACTTAAGGATAATTAATTGCCAATATTAGATTTTATGCGTTACCCCGAACTTGCGGCTGTATGCAGAGCGGTCAAGGAGATTGACGGGGACTATAATATGTTAGTTTTTATTTAATATAGTTGTAGTTGGATATAATTGTAAAATATATAAAAACTCTGTTGTAATAATAATCTAAACACTTTGTTTCCTCTTTGTTCACACATTTTACAAGAAAAGGCTAGAAACCATAACTGATCTAAATAGTCATAAAACAGCTGTTCATATTCGATCTGAGTAGAACACGACACAGCACTGCAAAACTCTTAAATCTTAAAACGTTCTAGCAAACACGTACAATCTTGTAAGTTGATAACTATCGGTGTAAATTACTCCACATCCAATACTGTGTAAAGAATACATCACTACAAACAACAAAAGCCAATTTACATCCGATACGTTTTCAAGCGTGCCATTAACCGCACTACACGGGTGGCTGTTGAGGTAATTTTGTATATATTAAGTTGGCAACACTGACAACTTTGGTCATTAGAACAAGGCCAGTGTAAGTGCGGGGAGCGGTTATATCTACGGACTACGGGCAGGTGAGACCGCATATATCTTCGGTTTAAATCATAAGCGACGATGCATGTACATATTTTCTGTTTTTGAAGTGAAAATTTCTTTAGGTGAATTGAGCAAAATCAAAAATCAAAATCAAAATATCCTTTATTCAATTTAGGCCCTGAGAAGGCGCTTATGAACGTCAAAACTACTACCTTAGCGGTACCTTTAGCAGGAGATAAATTTATAATTTTGCGTCATGACATGCTAGTAAACGTGACCGGCCGTATTCCGCTTGCACGGCTTGCGTCAGACTAGCGAGCGTAGTATAGAGGCCTGTATACATCATCATTACATAGTATAAAACAAAGTCCCCTACCGCGTCTGTCTGTTCGCGATAAACTACCGAGCGGATTTTCATGCGGTTTTCATCGGTGGATAGAGTGATGGATGAGGAACGTTTTAGTATATAATTTGTCAAAGATTTTTTCATAATCAGGGCAGGACAACGTCTGCCGGGCCCGCTAGTGTAATATAAATGTTTGGCAGCTCATGAATGCATGAATGTGAGTTAATGTTTTATTCAAATTATGCCCCCTATTATCTTTCGATTAGCAATGTTTTATAACTTTGGAAAGAATTACTACGTCCAAAGATCTAGTTTCATACTATGAATAAATGGTAAGTGACGTACATACTCTAGTTTTTCTTCAGAAGATTTTTTTTTCTTATTCAGTCAATTCAATTCATTATGATTATTCGGACGTCATGAACAGATGACGTGACGTACTGAGAATACGTCTTTAAATAAAAGAATTCATACTTCATATAAAAGTGTATTTATCCCAAAACATAAATATCAATTAATTCGCTTCTCACTTGTACCAATTACGAAATATCTAGGCGTTCTAACTACCGAACTTTAAGCTATTATATGTCAAAACAAGTGGCATTCGGAACCTTTTGTTACGTGTGCCTTGTTTTGTTGCCGTTGGAATGTTCTAATTGTGTTTTATTAAACATCAAACATCTGTAGTTTCCACAGTTCTGATATGTTATTATTTAATTCATTTTAATTTCGACCCTTATTATCGTTCTAGTAGAGTATTATTTACTAGTTTTTATTTTAGGTTACTTTCCAAATAACGCACCCGTATGAATTGAGACTTTATTTACGTACTAGTTTTGCTCGTGAATTCTCTTGCGTTGATGTAGATTTGATCTTTGGGAAAAGTGCTTCTACTGGATGAAAGGTACCCTATGCCCTTATCTGTACTTCTGACAACATGTATGTACGATTTCATGATAATCGGTTAAGTCAGTATGACGTGAAGCGTAACGACAAACAAACACATTTTCGCTTTTATAATATACGAGTGCTCGTCCTTCAGTGATTACCCCGGTGAAGCATTGAACGCCGTCAAACCAATAGCGTAGTCAGTTCGTAAATAAATCCTACATAAACTTCTTTGACCATGTATTTTTATTGCTTTTAGAGAAAACTTGTGATCAACAGATCGAGTTTCATTGTATTTGTTATTCGAACTTTCTAGTATGTTTTTCTATTGTAAAGATTAAAAATATTGTTTGAATCCAACTATTATTACCCCCGTAATATTAATTTTATGCTATTGGAGTATGTTCCTACTTTGTTTTGGATCTTACTCTTTTATAACGTTCGTTGGTATATATAGCTTAGTTTTCATACGTTGAAAGATAATAAAAAAAAATCCATAAGGAAATAATTATAAAAATCCTGTGTGACGTTATTCTGAGTATTATACTAGTGTATACTGTATGGTTACGGTATGGTTCACATGACTTTTATTATTAAAATTTCCTCAATGTCTTCACAGTTCGGTTTTTTCGCAAATGTGTACCAAGCCGTTTTTGTATGAAACGCCCTTCAAGCCATTTGATATAATGACAAAAAATAAATGTATCATCATACGATATTGAAATCAAAAATACTTTATTCAGTTTAGACCCCATACGGCGCTTGTTTACGTCAAAACTACCACCGGTTCGGAAAACAACCCAGTCATCGAGAAGAACCGGCAAGTACTCGATCGGATACATCTTTTTAACATATATATATTTCGAATACATTATACGTTACAATACCGTTTTAGTGGATGCGCATAGGGGAGTCAATTGTAGACATCACCATCGTTCACATATTGATCCACTCTATAGCCTTTGGACACTAAAAATTGGTGCTAAAAAATAAACTAAAAAAACAGTGCTTGCATTGTTGCGTTTCGTTCGGTCAGTGAGAGCGCCGGAGGCCCACCTCCCCTCCCCTCTCCTCTCACCACTCCCACTCCCTCCCCTCACCCTTTCCCCAAAGGGTGGCAATGCACTTGCGATTCCTCTGGTGTTGTTAGTGTCCATGGACGGTAGTGATCACTTAACATCAGGTGACCTACCTGTTCGTTTGCCACCTATGACATAAAAAAAAATGTTTTGGGACCTAACACTATTACCTAAGAAACTATTACTGGTTTTGCTAAGTCTGAAACAAGGGACCACCAGTTTGTTACAGTTTATAGTATTTAGATCATGCCGGTCATTTACAGAATGCAGGTTTTCAAACTTTTATACTATAACATCGTACATAACACGACATAAATAATTCTTTCCTTTTCTGTAATTATTAAATACCACCAGCTGTACATATAGCATAAAGATCAAATTTAACGTGTACCTTCGGTGGTACACATTGCACAGAACTTCTTAATAAAGAAAAACAAAAAATTTAAACATTATTTTCATCATAATAATATATGTGTTGTTCAGTTTTTGTAAGTAAAGAAAAACTACTTTTATTTCCCTCTCTTTTTTATTTTCAAATGTCATACTTATATATTCTATGTTATTTCTACAACTACTGATATGTATATAACGACTCCTGTTCCATTAAATTCCATCAAACTGTTTAGGATAGAGATCGCGTCTTTGAAATAGATACACGTACACCCGAAAAACCTTGCGGTTTGTCTACACAATCGAGTATAAACATCACTAATATAACTTAAACCCTATAAGTATCTTGGTTATTTGTAATTTGAAAGTTCTTGTTAAACACACCACATTATGAAGTAATATTTTTGACCTTGTAAATTCTTTTAGACCACAGTCTCACCTGATAAGTAACAATGTCGTCTAAGATTCTAAACAGGCGACCTAGATGCAAAATAAGTTATTAAGTGCATCTGCCGAAGTATAACCTGTATTTGGTTGGCGACAGGATTTTAAATTTAAAATGATATCTAAGCAAGCTAACTTAAGACTTTCCGCCATCATAACCTGCCGCTCGCTGTTCGGATTCGAATATAGTTAATAAACGCAGTGACCCTGAGTCGAGTGTTGTATACTACTGAAATATATAATATATATATTCGTGTGTTATTGAATTACCAGCGTCAGATGTTTTTACTTTCATATATTTCCAATCAGCGTATGTAGCGCATAATTTGAAGAACGAAAATGGTGACATTAAAAAAAAGTTTTAATATGTTTTAGAAACCAGCAGATTTCAAAATATACTAAACGATATGATCGTGCTGTGTAATTATTTTTAACTTAGCAACAATAAAAATTAGTATTAAATTGGGTGAATGAGGTCTCAGTTCATATAGGTTACATTATTTGTAAAGTAATCTGAAAAAAAGAAATTTAATGCAACGATAACAATTAATTAATTAAAAATATCTTAATAATCATAACGCTGATGAAAATACAATCAAATTATTTTACAGTGGGAAAATATGTTTTCCTAACAAAGGAAAAAACTTCCTCGATATCCGAAATTCGGTAAAATATCCAAGCCATTCTTTATTTCATCAATTTTGTAGCGACGAATAATAATAATAATAATAATAAATTTATTTATTTGACCTCACAATTAGATTCTTACAGCTATACAATATTGTTTGTGAACAAAAAAAAAAGAAATAGTACACATTTTACAGAACAGTACATTTATAGTGCAAATTAATGTGAGGTCTGGAGTCTGAAAAAGGTTCAAAGACCTGAACTACAGATCTCCAGACTCTCGTTCCCTAGAATGGAACTGTATTCTTATTACTTTTGCTACAAACAGTAAATTTATCCACAAGGATCTTATGAGACTATAGATAATAGATTTTCAGTATTATTGTATGAAAGTGCTAGTAACCAATTATGAATAATGCGTTTTGCTTTTTGGTTAGTTAAATGATAAATTTGAAGAATAGAATTAATCTGGTTATATATATGAGGACCAAGAAAGCAGAAAAATTTATGTGAAAATTGTAGACGGAGTGAGATCGTCTGACATACATGATGCTTACGTCTTTTACCGAAATGAATATTAGGATCATACTTTATTCGACGGTGTATGGCAAGGATAGTTTTTTGGAGAAAAAGTTGTCTTACAGTAAGAACATTAGATATGCTATACAGTTTAACTGTAGGAAATCTAAACGGCAAAAACGAACTTACTTTTAAAACTGCTCGTTGAGCACGCTCTAATTTTATTAAGGTAGTTTTAGCGGCCCCACCCCAGGATGTGATGCAATATGTAATAATTGACTGACAGATGGCAAAATATACTGATTTAATCATTTTTGAATCTCCAATGTGTCGTAAATTTTTGAATATAAAAATAAGTTTACGAACTCTAGACGTAAGAAGTTCAATATGAGGCTGGAAAGAGAGGGAACTGTCTATTTTAATACCTAAATATCTTACAGTGTTGACGCGCTGTAATTGAATACAGGAACAAACAGAAGTATCTTGAAGTAGACAAGAGTGTGCGGATAAAGAAAGATGATTATAAGGAGGGTTTTTATAGTTTAAAGGAGTAAAAGCTATATATTTGGTTTTATCAATGTTTAAAGTTAATAAATTTTCATTTAACCATTGCATCACAGTGTTTAATCCATTTTGCGAATGTGTGAAGGCTTCACCCCATGACTCGCTTGAAAAGACCAAAGTAGTGTCATCTGCAAATGTTAATATTTTGCCATATGGTAGGGAGAGGTTACATAAATCATTAATGTAAATAAGGAAAAGAGTAGGTCCGAGAATACTGCCTTGAGGCACGCCGTAAGTAACAGGCTGATCACTGCTAATAAAGTTATCTATTGTGTTCTCACATTGTGTTCTCTGTAATAAATAATCGGCAAATAATTTTAGCTGAGTACCTCGAACCCCTATTTGTTCCAATTTATTAATAAGAATTGGAACTGAAACAGTGTCAAAAGCTTTTGCTAGATCTAAGAATATGGCTAAAGTCTTATACTGTTTATCTATTGAAGTCACAATATAATCTGTAAATTCTAATAAAGTATCTTCACACGATCTATTTTTACGAAAACCAAATTGATTTGCAGAAAGTATTTGATTGCATTCTAAATATTTGACCAGTCTGGAATTTAATAATCTTTCAAAAATTTTTGA
>MU160611.1:0-25069 GCA_015888305.1 Antheraea pernyi | reverse complement strand
AATAATAATAATAATAAATTTATTTATTTGACCTCACAATTAGATTCTTACAACTATACAATATTGTTTATGAACAAAAAAAAGAAATAGTATACATTTTACAGAACAGTACATTTATAGTGCAAATTAATGTGAGGTCTGGAGTCTGAAAAAGGTTCAAAGACCTGAACTACAGATCTCCAGACTCTCGTTCTCTAGAATGGAGCTGTATTCTTATTACTTTTGCTAGAAACAGTAAATTTATCAACAAGGATCTTATGAAACTATAGATAATAGATTTTCAGTATTATTGTATGAAAGTGCTAGTAACCAATTATGAATAATGCGTTTTGCTTTTTGGTTAGTTAAATGATAAATTTGAAGAATAGAATTAATCTGGTTATATATATGAGGACCAAGAAAGCAGAAAAATGTATGTGAAAATGGTAGATCAAGTGAGATCGTCTCACTGATGCTTACGTCTTTTACCGAAATGAATATTAGGATCATACTTTATTCGACGGTGTATGGTAAGGATAGTTTTTTGGAGAAAAAGTTGTCTTACAGTAAGAACATTCGATATGCTATACAGTTTAACTGTAGGAAATCCAGTTTATACCAGAATTGTAAACAACGCACTTTCCTGTGTGTTGTTAGGGTTTTTTTTTTACCTAACTACGTGAACTAGATACTTCGATTATTGGAAAAAGACTAACCAACAATAATGAGATTGTTAATTGCTGAATTGATGGTTTTCCTTCAGTGGGGGGTCGTGAGAATATTCCTCGGGCACAAGATCTCATTTATTCACGCCTTTTGATGAACGCACTCAATATATATACCTTTCCTAATAGTAATATAATGTAATAAGTGCTTAGTATTTTCAAATAAATAAATAAACGATTTTGGACGTCGCAAATCTGTAAAAACAGGAATTCAATATTTGATCGACGAAGGCGTTACTTTGCGGAAATCCAAAATAGAGTGCAATATATATTTATTTTAGAAGTTTTCTTTTCGTTTTACATTTTTTTTTATACTTTGTAGACACCAACAGTGTTAATGGACGACATATTCAACCATCCACCAACGTAGACACCAACCGCCGACCATTTAATTATTTCACGACTTTCTTTGTTGCAGTAAGACGTAACAGCGGCCAAACCGTTCCAAGTGGAAGTGCTAAGTAACAGCCAACCTGTTTTTATTACTCTGATTTTTGGCAACCAATCCTTTCGATTATTACTGCCATTATCGAATAAGTAATCATATTACAAGTTTCTTGTGATACTCTCAATGTCGTAACAAGAGAACAAGATGTTAGCCCCCTTGTTAAAACTTTTCAGGGAGTTTTTGTGGCATCTCAGAATTCATTCATGGTGGTAGAACCACGCTGAAGCTATTACTGGTTCTAGCATGAACAGGTCAGCTTGCTCGGGGTAGTACCACCCTCTCACAGAAAACCAACGTGAAGTAACATTCCTGGCATTGTTGCGTTTCGTTCGGTCAGTGAGAGCGCCGGGGGACCACCTCCCCCCCCCATTTCGCCTCCTCCCCACTTTCCCATGCCTCTCCCCCAAACACAAGAACGCACTGGCGACTCTCTCGGTGTTGCTAGTGTCTATGGAAGGCGGTGATCACTTACCATCAGATGTCCATAGACACTTGCAACACCAGGAGAGTCGCAGGTGCGTTGCCAGCTTGTGTTTGTGGAGAGGGAGAGAGGGAACGGGGAAGAGGGGGAAGGGAAGGGGGCCCCCAGTGCTCTCACTGACCGAACGAACGGAACGCTACAATGCAAGCACTGTTACTTTACGTCGGTTTTCTATGAGAGGGTGGTAGTACCCCGGGCGAGCCGACCCATTCATGCTGAAACCAGTAATAGCTTCACCGTGGCTCTACCACCTACAAATTCCAGTACCAGCTATCACATTCTAGTTCAAAATGCCTTCCCAGATATCAACAGCCCTATCAGTGTGTTCCTGCAACTCGGTGGTCGCCATTGTTTTTGGATTGTACTGTACTTACCATCAGGCACAGTGCAGTCATTTTACCGGGCTACAATAAAAAAAAACATGTAGTGCCGAATCTACTTAGGGTAGGAAAACGATGATGTTGATGAAATATTCACATAAAGTTAAATAATGTAATTGCGATTCTCTGAGCCCATACACAACTCCTTACACATATAATTTAACTTTTACACTAGTTATGCTTCACGGTTTCACTCGAATTTCATCTTTCCCGCCTTCGGCTCCCAATAACCGAAACCAAGCGACACATACCACCCGTATTATTTTTTAATTTCCGACTTTTGACCTACATACTGGAAGGTAATTGGTACACTCCTACGGGGTATAGTATAATGTCAAATAGGCTAATATCTAGCTCAATAAACAGATTATAAAATACAAAAATAATTCTTAGAATCTGATTATCAATTTCAAATCTTATTGTATTTGTAATATATTTGCAATTATTCATTCTAGAAATGTCCTAAACAAAACCATATTTAAAAATCATACTTTATTTGTGAGATATCTCTTGCTAGCAACGTTAACGAGTCTCAAAACCCTATCTAGGGCACTTCTGACTGTAATATCACTTGGTAACGACAATGCCAATTTAGTCCTTTGGTCTCGTTTCAAATCGAAAGTCTTTTGAGGCATGTTACCTGAAATAATATTACAAATATTATTATTCCTTAAGATATAACAATTTAGATGCAAATCGTCCTTTCTCTATTTATTTATTTATTCTGGCTCAACAAAAAAAAACGAATTACACAAATTGCACATTAATAATATTAACTTACAGAACTAAATTTGTCTTCCTATTAATTTTGGACACATTTTACAAAATTATAGAAAAACTTAAAAATACATAAAAAAGTATGTAGATAATACTACAAACAAAACAATTGAGTATATATATTATAAAAGTTACATAATGTTTTTGAGTAATATTTCCATGAAAAACCAAATCCCTTGCATTACTAATGTATGCTCTGCATATTCTGTACATCGGATCAGTAACATGGTATAAGTAACATCACTTACCTAACACAGCTTCCAAATGTAAATCATATGGTAATTTAGACTGGATTTCTGGTGTCTGTCTCAAAGATCTATTTAAATAATTATTCTTATATGTGTCTTCAACAAGACTCATGTAGCCGTCGCCTGTGACTTCTCCAACGAATGAAACTGGGCATCGTTCACGACGACAAATGTCCGTGCTACAATAAAAAAAAAGAAAAAAAAAGTTGAATGTCTAGCACAAGGCAATCTATAGATGTGTTCTGTGAATTACACATGAGGCCAGGTCCTCCTCAAGGTTATTAATCTCCGATAAGATTGTGGACAAACTTAAATAAAAAAAAAGTGTGTGTATACTTATGTACACGCGTTAGAAGTTATATTTCTTTGGCTTAACAAGATAAAAATCATTTTAATTTTTTTTATCTTTCGCCTTATTCTTCGTTTGTAGAAAAAACGACACTAACAATAGAAAAAAGATATTTAATACATTGAATGTTTTAATACAAAGAAACAAAATGTTGACTATAGCTAACTTCAGGGTGTCGGTTCTTCGTGACGATGTGCACGCGCCTCGTAAAATTTACTCTAGTCATTGTTCACTAACGCGCCAAAAGTAGTATAACTTCAAAAATGTATAAAGAATTAAATTTTGCTCAGACACAGAAAACAGCAAGAATGAGTTTTTATTTTGAAAGTTTGAAAGCAGTGAGATGTGCAATGTCACTTCGAATGTTTATTAATCGACTCAATAAAAGCTCGATATATACATAATATTATGTGTGGTTTAAGAAATGTTACTTAACAAAGTTTCTTTAAAGGACATTTATCTTTATTATTACTAATTTAGAATACAGATTCGTTTGAACTTGCACGCGTCAGCTCGGCTCTTGGTACGATTCTTACTGTACCTTTTTGGACCTATTAACATAGGTTAACCTCCACTTCACTTTCATGGGGAATGGTTTTATACTATCTGTTTTACTAAAGACCCACCACTAGATGGTGCTACGCTGTATTGTATTATTGTTAAGTTTTATATTGTATTTTGACGCAGACGAGTCTCAGGGGGTTGCTTGTATACTTATAAAAACCAGTAGATGTTAACCAGAACATTGCGTCTGCAATTTTATCTGTTATTATTAAAATTATCACATTTTATAATAAATATACCCAAAAACAATATCAATATTAAAATACAAGAGTCCATTTGTTTCAATTGAACTTTATACTTTCTTTACGAAAACAGAAATTAATGTATTTTTAACATGTCCGTAAATAAAGTGAAACGTCGCCTTAAATGCAAATTATAAATGTTTATATAAAGAGTTCAATTTATATTCTAATTCGATAGCTTCCCGCTAGAGGGCGAGGTGTCACGGCGCCGATGATTCTCCTCAAATAAATAAAGTTGTTATGGTTTTACCGACTCTTACATGGGCGATGCGGGTTACTTAAATGCTTCGAAATATCCTAATTAAATTTTGAACTATTCGTTATATATTTTATATTTTTATAAACACCTATTACTCGCTACCTCTGTGCCGTGACATCGTCTGCGTATACTTCTTATTAAAATTACAATAGTATATCATAATAAGTGAAGTAATTTACAAAACAAAACCCTATATTTTTATACTAGCTTCTATTCGCGACTTCATTCGCGTGGAATAGTTTGTTTGGGCAAATGCTAACACGGAAGCTTTCGAAAGGAAAAATAAACCCCGATTTCGAAATCTTCATTGGTGCTCCGATTCTATTGGCCTTAGCGTGATGATATATAGCATATTTATTGCCTTCCTCGATAAATGAGCTATCTAACACTTTTAAGATTTTTTCAAATCGAACCAGTAGTTCCTGAGAATAGCGCGCATGGGAATACCCAAATATATTTAGATTTTAAAACAGGATAATGACCGAATTATTTCCTCGAACAAACATCTCGTCGAATATGATTCTTTCGACATACTTAGATATTGTATATAGCCTTATATAGCACAAAAAATAAACAGATATTGTATATAGCCTTATATAGCACACAAAACACATATAAACACAAACAAATATAAAAACACTATGTGATGCAATCCATCAAGTCATTTAAAATAGAGTACTAGACAATAAAACACGTAATAGACGAACATACAATAATGCATTCGAAAAAATTACTGTTCTGCTGCATTGTCCAGTAAATATTCAATACTTATATTATAAAGAGGTAAAGTTTGTGAGGTTGTAGGGGATAATATATGGATCTACTAATCCGATTATGAAATTTCTTTTATCAATAGAAAGCCACGTTATATAGAAAAAACGGTCAAACGAAAACGTACGAACGCTGGCTTAACGATGAGATATACGAGTATATGATTGAGTTCTAGAGAAAAGTTGTAGAACTTGATAATGCCTACAAAAAAATCAGCGACAGCATATGTATAGCTTTCACATTTAAATCACAAAAAGTAGTTTTTTATATTAAAAAATAAATAAATCGTTAAGTGATGTTTATTGGTCATACAATCAACAACAATTATGAATTCTTATCAATATGTAATGATATAATAACTGAGCCACAGCAACGCGTGGCCGAGTCAGCTAGTATTCAATATGAACAGTAACTTATATTCTTCTACAGCTTCCAGAATACTTCTATGCTAAATTTAATTACCCTCGTACACGCTTTGTTAAAATGTAACAAATAGACAAAGTCACTTTCGCATTTCATAAAAATTGTGTTTATTAACGTTGAGAAATAAAAAAATCTATGACGCAATATTCCCAATGTGAATTCCCGATAATACATGAAATATTTTATCACATCGATTTTAATTGCAAAGACATATTAAATACATTTTCGATATAAATAAATCGTTGATAAGTTATCGAATTTTAGATATCTAATCAGCTGAATACATTTAAAATGTATTGCGATATGCCACATGGCGTCTCGTAACACCTGTTTATATAGCAATAACTACAGAGTACGCTATATAAAGGATGCACTCGATTTTTCAAATCAGCGCCTCTAGCGTAACAAGTAAGAACTAATACATAGGGGCTATAAACGTATATATGTATGAATGTATATTGCGGTACTGCTTAGGTTGTGTGATTGTGTGCAAGTTTTAGATGAAATATATTAATCTACTTCTAAAATTAACTGTGTTTATTATAGAAATAAATGAACACTTCTTAGACCAACATATATGTTTAATTTTATTAAATTGTACAAATTTTTAAGTCTAGTCAGCATACGTGGTTATTTGCGAGAAAAACAACAGTAGATAACAACACCATCTAGTGATCTATGCCATAACAAAATAATCAATAAAGTACTTCGAAATATATATCAAAGCAATGAAGAGATGGTGACAATGACAAGTCGAATTGAGATATTTTAAAATCGATAGAATCATATTTGACGAGATAATTGATCGTGTCAATAATAGACTTACTATCCTGTACAACAGTCGAGATATATTTTGGTATTTCCAATCAATTAACTCAATATAACGATATTATTATAACACGCGGAATAATCGATTAAGTTATTCGCAGCCTTATCGAGATTGGTTCGAATTTGAACAACGAATAACAATTGATATATGCGATGTTTTGACTCACAACCTAGTATCACATAATCAACACGTCATATTAAATTCTATTAATGTATCGACTATGCTACGTATATAGGGGCCAAGCGAAGACTTAAGGACTTGTACTCATAGGAGAAAGGTACTTCTTTTAAAACCTACTTACTACGAATGTTATAACCGTAAGTGTAAAAATAAAAACAATTTATTGTGCTATATCTATTGTTGATTTTAGGAGTCGTTATGTTGACAGTATGCGGGAAAAATCCACTTCGCTAATGAATACTGTTCAAAATCAAACACTTATTCGGATTA
This sequence comes from Antheraea pernyi, assembly GCA_015888305.1. Classification (NCBI taxonomy): domain Eukaryota; kingdom Metazoa; phylum Arthropoda; class Insecta; order Lepidoptera; family Saturniidae; genus Antheraea; species Antheraea pernyi. Next base: position 18,144 of record MU160611.1, on the reverse strand, counting down.
CAGCAAAATTTATTTAACTGAAATAAATAATAATAGCCATTCTTAGTTTGTATTTTATTTTAAATACACAATTGTTTTTACAGTAATTAGTTTAACATTAATATTATGATGTAACAAAAGATCGTGACAATTATATTTCATAACAAATTAAGATATAAAAACCTATCGCAGTAAAAATACTACAGTAACAAGAAGGAGCGTACCTACTACATATAGTGAAATAGTGACGTGGCATCAAACTAGCACTGTTATTACATTTATATATTGATAATAATGCGTACAAAATGTTAACATACAAACTCGGCTAACATTGTTATTTATGCAGAATAATACTCTATGGAATATAATATACTTTCCAAAAACAATCGTCAAAGATCTGTTCTAAGCTTAAGTTTCACACTTTTATGTTAACAATGTGAATTAACTTTTAAAGATATCTTGACAATATAACTCAATCTCTGATTTATCCCTGTAAACTTCTTTGTAGTTACCTAATAATAAAATGAAAAAGAAGATTTATAGTATAAAACTATGCGCTTACACCACTCTTGGCCACGTCATTCAATAGCTTTATTAATCTACTGTTGCGCATATTTCCTTCAGATTCTTCTGTTGTTGTTATTTCATTAGTATCTGTTTCAACCGTTGTGGAGGCAGCTTCTTCAGTAACAGGAGCTACTGTACTGGATTCGACTTCCGACTCTTCTGTATTTGCAACCGAAGACGGTGCCTCCGTTGGTACCGGAGTTGTTGTTTCTGGTGTCGTCGGTTCTATTGTACTTGTTTTAAGAAAATCAACTTCATTCGCCAACCTGTTCCTTTGTCCGGCTAAAGCCAACGTGGAAACAAAAAGGCAAAATGATAACAGCGATAAGAAAACTATAACTTTGTTGTTCAACATCCATCCCAGCGTCCTTTCAGTATAGTATTTACACGACGTTGAATTCATCGTATTTCCTTTTTTTATTTAGCCCTTGATATAATTTATACAATTTTACTTCATAGAACACAACTCTCACTTCACTTTCTGTTTCGAAGACTGCTTTATAATATTGTTGGTCTATAACTATCTTATCGATATTTAGTTTATCGACAGCCGATAGAGAATTGTTATCTACTTTATTTAAATTAGATACTTCTAGAGTGATCTTTACTTCTTTTAGAATAGAGTCTAATTTAGCAATATATGTATTTAATAGATTGATATTTCAACCGGTAATAGATAAGCCGATGCCATATTTATGAGATTATGAGTAATATAGGATTTAAGAGGACATTTTGTGACGTTATTTAGTGAATAATGGACAATAATTCGTTAATTCATAAGCACTAATCGTAAAAATATTTATTACACACATCACATCAATTAAAATTACCATTAGTATGAAGCAACAATAATTTTAATTAGGTAAAATTGCATAATTTACACTCATTTTTTGTAACTGTGAGTAACTAGAAGTAAAAAGCATTCGGGGATTTTTGATTGATTATCATCATAGGGTGTAAGGGGTGTCGAATAACATCTAAGACTTGAGACACTCAAGCCAATCTCACCTACGCGTGGTGCACCCTGCTGAATAACGAACAAGGCAATAGCGATAGCGGGGTGGTAGGATTTTACAGCCTGACTGGGTCGCAACCACCATGTATATTGCGAAAAAGCCCGTCATAATGATTCGATTCTGCGGGTCGCGTTTCAGGATCAGCCTGTGCATATCCACCTTTTGGCATGCCGGCATGACAGCGGCGACCGGCGATGGATACAGTGTCACTCGGTGGTAACCATTGTTTGTGGATTGTACTGTGCTTACCATCAGGCACAGGGCAGTTATTTTGCAGTGCTACAATTTAAAAAAAATCAAGGTTGACTCTTTTAAGTTTTTTTTTCATGCAGTAGTGCAGTAGTGTAGTGTAGTAGTGCACTAATGTTATCTATGTTTCGGTAGTAGGATATATTTTATTGTCAATATACTTTATATTGTCATGTAACGCAGACTTATAAAGTACGCATGAATAAATTAATTATTTTTGGACACTACTCTTACACTTTTTGAGATACTTAGAAAAGAACAATGTTTTCTTTATAATCCGACTGATCGTTGAGTAAGACATTTACGTAACGTCTAGCTCCGAGCTACGAGCGAGTATATGTATTTCGGGTCTAACAATTTTCGTTTAAGCTATCTACAAAAAAAAGATTTCTTACCGCTTCTATATTCCTACCCTACACTTGTGTGAGGTGCAGTGTCGTGCATTATAGTATTATTAGACATATATCATTGTTTCACACTAGTAGCGTGCCTGAGGGTTTCTCCGGGAGATCGAAACTTGACTTGAGAATTAAGTGATAAAAATATTTACATAATATATACAAGTTTATCACTACATTTTTTATTGTAGCACGGCAAAATGACTGCACTGTGCCTGATGGTAAGCACAGCACAATCCAAAAACAATGACGACCATCGAGTGACACACTATCCAACGCCGGTCGCCGCTGTCATGCCGGCGTACATATTATAAAACAAAGTCCTCCACAGTTTCTGTCTATCTGTATGTCAGTTAATTCGTGATTAGATCAAAAACTACGTATTTTCACTCGGATTACAATACTAGATAGAGTGATTCACGTAGAAGGTTTAAGTATTTAATTCGTTCAGATTTTTAGTAAATTGGTTGAAATATAACGATAATTGTTGTAAGTAAGTAGAATGTCGTGGTGGTCTAATGGTTTGACCGGTGAAATATGATTTCGATGTCCGCAGGTTCGGAACCCCGTCATGTACCAACGAATACAACTTTCAACATGTAACAAATTCGCGTACATTTACTAATTTAAATTGGTAACACTATCGGCTGACGGTGAATGAAAACATCGTGAGGAAACCTGAACCTGAGATATGTTCTTGTAGTACTATTATATGTGGGAAAACATAGAACTGTGGATTTCGCAGAGAAATCACCAATTCGTGGTGGGCTGGCGTGGTGATTACGCTCATACCTTCCTTCGGGAAGAGGCCTATGACCCTGCAGTGGGTCTCTTACAGGCTGATGATGATGATGATGATGTTGTTAGTATCGGGGAAAAGTCAAGCCGCCTGGGAACTTTCGTCGAAAACGCTACCTATCCCTTTGAGGTATAACAAAACAATAGAAATACGTAGACGAACTCGCGGGAATCAGCTAGTATAATAGTATATAATAATAAATATAATATAATAAATAGGTACATACGTGATATCAGACAGCTTTAGGCTAAAATATACTATTGATAATTTCACCTTGTTCATCTTTTCTCATCAAACTACATCAAAGATTTTTGAAGTCTTATGAAAAGTTCTCTCAGACACGGCTGTGTTACACAGAATCTGCTCCCTCATGTTTAAGGTTAATGATGTCATCAGAATAACAAATTGTATGAATTTATATGGAACCCTACGAACCTCCACCCTATGTCTTCAAATGAAGTAATTTCTAAGAATAATCTACCATCGATGTAATCCGATCTGGAAGGCGTATGAAAAATATTTCCCACTTAACGATTAAGTTATTATATATCATCGTTTTAATTTATTTGAAAGTATCTGTGCCCGCGACATTGTCCGCGTGGAACGTTATATAAAAAAATGTGATGGAATGTATTAATTTCTTTTCTTATCTATTTTTCTCACGTACTTAGTCGCGTCATCATTAAAATTATAGTAACTTTTAAAGACAGAATCAATTTTAACAAAACAAAGAGTAAATGTTACTCAAGGATAGTATATTTATGATTTCTTTGGAAAGGTTTTATCGTAAACGTAGTACTTTAGCAGTGATGCGTGTACAAGCAGACTTATTCCTAGATACTTGCAACAATTATTTTCTCAAAAATATAAAAAGTACAGACAGGTTAGATTTATATACTTATTGTATGTATAGATAAAATATGAAATGAAAATACAACAATTTTAATATTGCTGTTTATTTAAACAGTTTGTTACCGCAGATTAGTCTTGGTATAAGAAAGAATAGAGCGAAATCCTATAAAATGGTATATGGCCTTGGGATCATTAATTATTTACATCATAAAAATCGAATAAATTATAGTCAAAATTAAATCGATTATGAAATTGCACGTTCGCAATAACAAGCAAATATAAATCATATTCGGTAATCTGTCCTCAAAAAAGCAGAATCCCGATACCTTCCGTGTCTTTAACCGCTCGAATCGAATTATTTTTAAAAACCTACATCTCAAAATAGCGGATCACGTTTTTAAATAGTTACCCAATTTTTTAAAATAATAATTTTACATAATGTCATTCATCATTGGTCAAGTCTTTCGAATTTGGTAATAGATATGGCATTTTTTAATTTATACTGTCAACAGTCTGCTCTGTCAAACTCTTACGGTGTTATTACAAAAAACTTAATTACGCATTGAACCCTTTTTAAAATTAAATCGATTATGAAATTGCACGTTCGCAATAACAAGCAAATATAAATCATATTCGGTAATCTGTCCTCAAAAAAGCAGAATCCCGATACCTTCCGTGTCTTTAACCGCTCGAATTATTAAAAAAAAACCTAGATCTCAAAATAGCGGATCATGTTTTTAATTATGAACCTATTTTTTTTTAATTATAGTTTTAAATTATGTCATTCATCATTGGTCAAGTCTTTCGAATTTGGTAATAGATATGGCATTTTTTAATTTATCCTGCCAACAGTCTGCTCGTCAGTATATCATACGTACATTTGTTTGTATGGAGCTCAAACTCTTACGGTGTTATTGCAAAAAACTTAAATACATATTGCAGCCTGGCTTTAAAAAGGTCTCATATTGAATGCACCGCGGTCGCTGAATGTTCGCCATCTTGCTCTTTGATCTCGCTTTGGTTACGTTAGGTTAGACTTGTGAAAAAGGATAACGCGAACTTGCCTCGGGCGAGCGCGGTGCATTTATTAGGAAACTTTTTTGAACCAAGTATTTAATACGTATTTAACTTTTTTGTAATAACACCGTACCCATTTTATCTGCAAAATGTTTTAGTTAATTTTAACTTTTATTCTTTACACTTACATATCAACAATGTTTAAGTATTCAGTCGCCTTTGTGTTGTCCCATATACTAATATTTCACGTTTATTCAATAGTTTTGTTACTTATTTCAGATTTAACTTTCTCAGGTACACGTCAAGTAGATAAACATATTTTCTTGTAATAAGACATGGCAGCGGCTAATAAATTCCAGGCGAATGTGTTTTTATTATTTAATTCTATAAGTACATAGAGTATCCATTTTTTATTATCATCGATTGATTGATTACTCTATTTGTCGCTGGGAGGTTCAATTTATGTGGAACAGAGCGGTGACCAAAAATTTGTTAGTCTTTGGCAGCACCCGGGGACCATATGCGATCAGATGCGAGTAATATCAACCCCGTTAAGTTATTTAACCCCGTTGTGGATTGAGACTCGATGAAAAGAAAAGACAACGTTAAAAAGAGACAATCATATACAGCTATAGGATTTAACTTGCGAGAGAATGTGATGTTTCTAATATTCGTGGCGTATGTGAAAATCTAATCAACCACTTATGGTGAATTTCTGTTAAATAACACCTTCATCAATGATACTAGCAAAACTGAATATGTTTTAAAAAAATGAACCGTCACGGAACTCCAGGCAGATGTGAAACATCGAAATTGTTTTGTATAAGTTATATGCATAAAATAACAGATTACGACAGGAATCTGCTATGGCATAATATGTAGTCAGGTGAAGCTGTTAAGACCTTGCTTGGTCAATAGCGTAGTCAAGTTCGAAAAAAAAACTATGGCATAATGAAAAGATAAAGTATTACAAATTTGTTCCGTAAAATAATGACTGTTTATTTATTTTATTACATAAATATTCATTTTTATTAAATACATAATACAAAAATTCAAAGAAATCACCACTGGGCGCAAGCGCTGTGTATTTGGCGGCATTTATCAAAGGGCGCTAGGTAGTCGGTGCGTACCGCGTAATACTAATAGAATGAGTGGCCGACAAAATAATTTGAATCTTATGTTTATACAGATAGGGTTGCAAATGTTTCTGAGTATTTCGGTAATAATGCAAAGTCGTGATTTGCGTCGCCACGTCTCACAGTTTCACATAAAAATCTATGGAATTTGGTGTCTCTTCCAGTGGTACTGATATCCGTGTATACAGCGAGTATTCCGCCGTACCATTCTCTTATCTAACGGCGTTCATTCCTTACATCGAACCAACGACAGCAGAACATTTGTCTCGCGACCGGATGTACTGAACCCTTTATTTAGCCGTCGCTCCTCCTTCGTCTAACTTATACTCCGTTGGCTTGAAAATGTGTCTGGATAAAAGCCCTTATTAAGAAAACATGCAATTTTGACAGTATTTTAAATTTAATTTTACCATTATATGGTACATTCTACATTAATAGTATGTCATTATGATATGGGAGTCGCGACTTAGTTTAAGTGCAAAGGGTGTTGTTGCTTCAAGGAAAAAAAAAAACTTTTACTGACCAAAAATTAATCGTCACGCTCGGATCGGTGACGATGTATCAAGTTTACTCGACTCCATTCGACATCAAGCGTGTTTGGGCCCATGTATCTCTGAATCGTGTATATTCTCCAGGCGTCATCAGTCACTTTTCTATATGATAAGAATCATTCCAATTACGTTTGTTTATTCTTTGACGTGATAACTTCTTAAGGCGTGTTGAGCGGTATTTCGTTTTGCAGGAGATAGATGTATGATTTCGCGTGATGACTTGCAAGAATATATATTGTGTTTTACTAATATTTATTATTTATTTTCACTTATATCGTGTGCTCATAAGCAGACCACCTTTTATTATTCTTTATTTAGATTAATTGCAGGCTATTCTTTTTCCTGTCATTCCTTTATTATTACTTAATCCCTAAAAGTAAACCACAGATTTTTATTTTCCTTTATAATTTGGGAAAAAAACGCACGCCTGAATAATACTCTGGAAAATCCTTCGCTTGCTAGTGAATACCTTCAACCGGTTCAACCGCTTTGTAAATTAGGACGGACAGATAACAAATACTTTAATTTGATTTGTTTTTATATCATAGGCGGCAAACGAACAGGTGGGTTACCAGATGTTAGTGATCACCACTGTCCATAGACACTTGCAACACCAAGGGAGTCGCAAGTGCGTTGCCAGCTTGTGTTGAGGGAGGGATGAAGGGAAGGGGAAGGGAAGAGGGAACGGGGAGGAAAGGTGGGTCTCTGGCGGTCTCACTGACCGAACGAAAGGCAACGATGCAAGCACTGTTACTTTACGTCTGTTTTCTGTGAGAGGGTGGTATTACCTCGGACGAGCCGACCCATTCATGCTGAAGCCAGTAATAGCTTTAGCGTGGCTCTACCACCTATTTATACGAATCCTTACTAATACTATAAATCCAAAAGTGAGTTGGTGGGTTACGCTTTAGCGCCCTAATTACTCAGCCGATTATCGTGAAATGTTCCATGTACGTAGTCAGATAGATATACATGAAAGAACAAAGGGTGCCATTTATCCAGAGAATGTACTATTTCCGAGAAAGTATCATCAAGCAAAAGCAATCTAAAATAACATCAAATGAGTTTGTCAGCAAATGAGAAATTAAAAAAAAAAGTCGATGCAGTCATGAGGACTGCCGACAGAAGTTAAAACTCATAACAATGGAATAGCTGTGTTCTCTTTTGAATTTTCATATTAATTTTAGTGTGAATGACAATATTTAAATAGCAGAATTCGATTATTGAAATTATTAACATTAGTGTGGTTTTCATATATATTGGCATTCGGAGCAATAATTATATAAATTTTTATGAAGTCTATTATCTAATTAATTAAACGTATGTTGAGCTGTAAAATATCAATATTACATGTGCACATGCCCCTATACAATGCGTCGCTAGTCTGACGCAAGCCACAAATTTATCTCCGACCTAAAATAACACTCAAAGCGCCTAAAGAGGTTTTCATTTGAAAAAGAAACATACAATCTTATTGTTCCGATAAAATTGCTCAAAAATCAAAAACTACTCAAAGAACATAAAAGAAGTTATTTAAATCAAAACCAAGTAAACGTAAATTCAAATTGTCTCGACATATCCCGGGGGAAATCAGCCGCTGAAGGGCGTCACGAGGCCTGATTTGATGTTTCGCTTGCAAAATAAATATTTTATTGATGATTGGTACGACTTTGATCCCAGTAAACCTTTAATGCTGATTACATACATCAAAACGTACCTCCGATATCGGGTACACACGGCTGTTATGTTCAGTTAACTCAAACGTAGAGGATGTCCGCTTGAAAACTTTTACTGTAATAGGTACCAAAATACAGACTCAAATTTTATTCCATTGTAATTATTTGTGTACGGATATTTTTTGTTAGCAATGACTATGAGTTGTAACCGTCTTCGAATTAAAAAAATCACCAAAACATAAACCGACTTCAATATGGAAACCCTTATATAGTGTACTAAAAACCAAAAAGTAACTGTGTTAATGGTAGTCCGATGAAGCTGTTAAGACCTTGCTTGGTCAATAGCGCAGTCAGTTCGAAAAAAAAAAGTTAAAAAAACTGTATTAATAAATTAACCAAATTAAATAAAAAATATTAATATTCGCGCTGCCTAATAATAATATATTTTGTATACACAATGTTGTTGGGGCGGCACGATGAAGTCTATAAAGATCTCGTGCCGGCACAATTTAGCGGCAGAGGTACACCGTGGGGTTTTAGTCCGTGCGAGTCGGACATAACCCACCCTCTCCCCCGGGAGGGTGGCGTATCCATAAGGGATTTCCCCACGTTAAAAAAAAAAAAAAGAGTACCATTTATCCAGAGAATGTATTATTTCCGAGGAAGTGTAATCAAGCAAAATCAATCTAAAATAATATCAAATGAGTGTGTCGGCAAATGAGAAATTAAAAAAAAAAGTCGATATCATGAGGACTGCCGACAGAAGTGAAAACTCATAACAATGGAATAGCTGTGTTCTCTTTTGAATTTTCATATTAATTTTAGTGTGAATGACAATATTTAAATAGCAGAATTCGATTATTGAAATTATTAACATTAGTGTGGTTTTCATATATATTGGCATTCGGAGCAATAATTATATAAATTTTTATGAAGTCTATTATCTAATTAATTAAACGTATGTTGAGCTGTAAAATATCAATATTACATGTGCACATGCCCCTATACAATGCGTCGCTAGTCTGACGCAAGCCACAAATTTATCTCCGACCTAAAATAACACTCAAAGCGCCTAAAGAGGTTTTCATTTGAACGAACTAATTTATAAGTCTTGTTTATATTTATACAAATCTAAAACTTTAGAAAAAAAAAGAAAAAATAATAATAAAAAAAAAATATTCATAAAGTTTATTTATAAATTTAACTCACTTTTTATACACTGTAGAAGTGCTAATAACATTGTAAATAGATGAAAAATCTGCGTTTACTGCAAATGACGTTATGCGACAGAATTGCCATCTAAAGTTCTAATAGTTAACTTCCGTTGCATACCTGCGTGACGTGACATCTGTAAAAATTTAACCCTCATGCGCCTAAAGAAGTTTCACTTCAAAAAAAAGGGAGTACAGAAAAGAACATGGGGTACTTTTTGTCCAATATCCAAAATATTGGTTCCGAGTAAAGCCGCGAGCAAGAGCTAGTCATAAAGATATAAATGCAAACAACATTACCAGAGGCTACTAGTACTATAAACGCAGAAAAAACAGTTTTAACTCGAAATCAAAATAATTTACTCGCCAACCGCACAGCACGTGTGTAACACTACAGAAATGTTCAATTGAAATTAAATTTATACTCGTACATAATCTGTATATATCCATCACTAAATGAAATTGGTTTACCCACGTTTATCAGTGAACACTCTATGAGTAGCTAATTTAAAAAGTTTCAACTATACCTTCCATCGTATCGCTTAAAATGGATGAAAATCTCCTTCCTGTCCTTTTCACAACCGAACCACGCGCGCTGGTCTTCGGAGCCACAGTTTTACGGTAACTCCTATCTAGGCACGAACTAAAAAGTTCGCTACATCTTATTGTTGCCGTACCGTGAAGCTGTGGAACAATCTCCCGGCTAGTGTGTTCCCTCCTTCCTATAACATGGGGGCCTTCAAGCGTAACGTGATGAGACATTTACGCAGGCCGACATGACAGCGACAACCGCCGGAGGAGGGCGTATCTCTCGGTGGTCGCTGTTGTTTTTGGATTGTCTGTGCTTACCATCAGGCACAGTGCAGTCACTTTGCCGTGCTACAATATAAAAACAAAAAAAAATTACATAAACATTTGTATGACAAATATTTAATCTTTTGTCTGTTGAGAAATAAAAAAAAATTCGTAAGAATGCTTTTATTGTTTGGAAACTATTTCATTCGGATTTTATTGTCATATGTACTTAGTTACTTACCAATTTTAAGTAAGCTAGGTAACATTTTATCATTATATTCTTTACCAATATGGAAAATCATAATGAAGCAATGATGTCGGTGTGTTGTCAATAAGTGGTTAACATATCCGGACATCGTGTCGTTAGACGTTAGTTCGAACCCGTATTGTTGATGATGCAGATATTATAAAGTTTATAGAGCCGCGTCAGTTGCACAAGGACATTGCCTCACTGAGCGTGTTCGACCATTTGTATCACGGCGAGTGTTCTGAAGAACTATTCAATTTAATCCCTTCTTCACCTTTCCACAACCGAACCACGCACGCTGGACTGCGGAACTACAGTTTTACAGTAAATTATATTTGGACACGAAATAAAAACTTAGCAACGTTCGTTCTTATCTTATTATTGTGCCGTGGGGTTGTTTAATAATCTTTCGCCCAATGTATCCCTTCTTCCTATAATATGGGGTCCTTCAAAGGTGACGTAAAGAGGCATTAACGTATGCCGGCATGAGAGCGGCGGTGCGTAGATTGATCCTCGGTGGTGGACGTTGTTTTTGGATTGTATTATGCTTAACATCAGATATAGTGCAGTCACTTTGCCATGTTACAATTTAAAAAATGCTAGCGAACAAGCCGGAATGTCGTGGTGGACGTTGTTTTTGGATTGTATTATGCATAACATCAGATATACAGAAGTCACCTTGCCATGTTACAATTAAAAAAAATGCTAGCGAACAAGCCGAAGTGTTGGTGAAGGAAAACCTCGTGACGAATCAATAAAACGGTGGTAGGGATTTCTCTATATCCACCTGGTTATCTACCACACTCAAGTTAAAAATTTATCACTAGTATTCCTTCAGGTTTAGCATGTTTATTTTCTTAGAGTATAAAAAGTATATATATGTATTGTTAGCTCTCTTAAACGATCTTATCTTTACGTATCTCTCTCGAAAAGTATTTCTTTGTGAGTGATAGGTATTATTAGTTCTGTGACTTTTATATGTATTGTTAGATATCTTAAACGATCTTATCAAAAATAATAATAAAAACGTTTAACCTCGTTCATCCGATTCAGCGATACATTACTGAACACAATTATATACTACACCCGCTGCGAATGAGCCGACGCTCCGAACGAGATGCTCCACGTTCCCGTTTGGCCACGCTCTCCACACACCAGCACCATACCAGCGAGTAAAGCGTAATCTTCACTTCAGCACAAGTACCTCCCGACGGTAGATTGAGTACGTTCATGTGAAAGTATGACGTCATCCACAGCGACATCATGTTCGCGATTCAATCGACCAGTCTACCAAGAACAATTGAATAAATCGTTAGCCAATACAGAAATACAACACTGAATGTAATTACTACGAACATGTAACACTTACCACCAATATTTATGTTATATATACACATATATTTATTTTATTATAATATTGTATACATGTATATATTTGTTTATCTATTTTCTTCTGTTTTTGTTTATATAGGCACTACCTACAAAAGTTTTTGATTACCATCAGTACCGCTGGTTAGCTGAAAGAAAATGCCTCATGGCATTAAGCTCGCCAGTGTACAAATCAAAAATGCAATAAAGAATTCATTCATTCATTCAATATTAACCGGACCACAGACTATTCTCTGCGTGACAATCCAATAATGCCTCGTATCTTCGCCCTCTCAGCTATTCAGCCGATATACGATCGGCAGAGATCAGCCGAGCAATGGCGTCGAGATCAGCCGATAAGTTCGACCAATGTCGTATCTGGTCAATAGTACTGACAGTTCTAATACAGTCGTCTACTAACAATGTATATTAAAAGATAGATGTTTCGGAAATTCGCCCATAATTATAACAAACCCAACAGTTTTTCTATAATTGTATACAAATAACTGTAGACTGTAATTCTCCATACATACTCCATAAATATAAAATAAATTAAAACATAAATATAAATATTACAATATGGATTAACTGTAATTAAACCCTGATCATAATGATATCAAAGATCAAAAAGCAATGCAGATCCGCCATTTCATATATTTCAATTTTAATCTGTGTATTTTAACAAGTTGCCACCAACATTGTTCACTATCAAACACAGTTCCTTCTATTTCACCTCGACGTTTAAAAAGCTTTAAACCGCAGTTGTACAAATCTTGCATAAATTCAATTCGTAATTACATTGAAGTGTCTTTAAAGGCACGCTGTTACTGTTAATTGAAACAATATATGCGATCCAAATAGCGCACGGGAGGTGAGCGGGTGTTTTTAAGCTGTCATGCACAAAGCAATCAGATGTATTATTTTATTACAATTCAGTTAAGTGTGTATCATATATTTTGATACGTGAAGAGAAAACTTTGTACCTCTTTTTAAGCGAATTGCGCGAACGGATGAACTTGAAATTTAGCATAGTTAAAATTTATACGGTGGAGAAGTGCACAATGCAATTTTTTTAATATAAAATGCATTAAAACATATTATAAAATAAAAATATACATTACTCACGACTAATGCTTGAATGACATACAACATATACACACATGTAAATGAAAAAGACGTTTTGACATCCTTTTTTTTACTCTTACGTTCCAATTACCATTTTATATCCCACATTTCATATTCTTAACTTAAGTTGTTATATTGATTGACTTACGTTCGATGAAAATGAAACGTTACGAATATCTAATATGTAAAATTATAATATACTTTAGTAAATACTGAAATAATTAATTAATAAATAATAACGATATATCTTTAATAATTTTATAAAACCCTAAAATAATAATTATTCTCTTTGATCTTATCGTTTGTAGTGTCAAAATTGTTAGGTGACAGGACTGCATTCACTTCATGTTACTTTACTAGTTTCGGCATGAATGGGTCGGCTCGCCCGGGGTGTACCACCCTCTCACAGAACACTGACGTAAAGTAACAGTGCTTGCATTGTTGCGTTCGTTCGGTCAGTGAGAGCGCCGGAGGCCCACGTCCTTCCACCTTTCCCTTCCTCTTTCTCCTTTCCCTATCCCTACCCCATATACGAGATGATAACGCACTGGCGATTACCCTGGTGTTGCTAGTGTCTATGGACGGTGGTGATCACTTATCATCAGATACCTGTTCGATTGCCAGCTTTTGACATTAAAAAAAATGTCATAAGAGTAAAGCAATGTTACAAGCCCTAAGCCAATATAAATATTTTAAATATTTTAATGATGGACTCACTTTAAATGATCATTTAATAAAAATAAGTGGAAAAGTTAAGTTGAAAACATTCGCAAATACCATTCATCGTTTGCTATGGTTAGCTAAGAAGCTAAAGTTTCCGATGTAGTTACAGATGGAGTGGATGTATCATTAATACGGTTTTTTTTTTTATCACAGAGCGGGTCCAATAACTGCTAGATATGGTCCCTCACCATATTATGTGCAATTGTATTTTTATGACGTTGACAATGCTGTTAGTTATAGATTACAGGAACAGTTTAATTGAACATGCAATGATAGCATAATTCATGAAATTTCTATCGAATTGGAGTGCGGTAATCGAATTGGTTGGGGGACGGACGGAAAGGCGAAAGTGTCAGGGGTGGGGAGGTGGATCTCCGGCGCTCTCACTGACCGAACGAAACGCAACAATGCAAGCACTGTTACTTCACGTCGGTTTTCTGTGAGAGGGTGGTACTACCCCGGGCGAGCCGACCCATTCATGCTAAAACCAGTAATAGCTTCAGCGTGGCTCTACCACCTACAAAAGTGGCTCTACCACCTACAAAATTTCATTGTAATCATTATGTAGTAATTTATTGCAATGAAGGATCAGTGTCAGAGAGTTGGAAATCAAAATAAAGAATTTTGTATGCTAATGAAAGTAAACCATGACTTAGATCTACGCCATTACAATAATGCATTTCAAACGGATATAGCAGTTATATTTAGTAAATTAAAAACATTTCTGTTTTGGATACATCATCAGACTCTGTAACGTATCCATTTTCCAAATGATGATAGTGGATGTCATATCAATATTGCTCATAATGTATATTTTGTGGACATTACGAAATAGGTAAATACAAAACAGCGTTAACCCATTGATCAAGTGATGCCTGAAGTTTTGTATCATGATACTGGAAATAATGTTTTTTTTTTGCAAATCATTAACAAATCAAATGAACTTAATCTTCGTTTTATTCTCTGGTCTGGTAGCATAACCTCAACTCTAATATTTGGAGGTAGTACTTTGCACAATGTGTGTCAAATGCTTATAACCATTTTAGAAAATTCTGTAGCGAATTTTACTGCAGATTAGCTATGGTCCTTACATAAATTTGTCATCATTGATAATTATTGATGAAGTATCCACGTGTCCAGTGCAAGTGATGAAAATCATAGATATACTATTGCCGGGTCTATGCAATGAAATTGATAAAAATAAACAATTTCGAAGAAAATCTATAACAATGTGTGGTAATTGTTAATGGTATGGTATGGTGTGTGGTAAATCTATAAGGTGCTATTTGGTAAATAATACCCGTTATCCGACACGGATCTCGTGTAAAATTAATTGAAAATGGTGTCATGAGTTGGAATAATTTTTCTTATTTACGTAAAATTATGTTTACTTAGAATTTGAAAGCCTTACCACCTTTTTAATCACCTGTTTTTTTTTTGTTTCAAAGGTATAATTAATTACAATTTTTATTTAAACATATATTTATTTTTTATATTATGTTTATATAATTTAATAAAAAAAAGTGGCAAATTATCTGGGTAGCCATGATAAACAAACAATATGATGACAAAAGAACCCTAATAAAGTTCAAACTTAAAAAATCAATGAATTATGGTTGAATTTCAACCACTGGACGACCACTAGATAGAACTAATAAACTTATCTCTTAGGTAATAATGTTATTAGGTAATAGGTAATATGATCAAATCAAAAATACTTTATTCAGTTTAGGCCCTAATAAGGCGCTTATGAACGTCAAAACTACCACCGGTTCGGAAAACAACCCAGTCACCGAGAAGAACCGGCAAGAAACTCGATTGGGTACATCTTTTTGCTGATAATAGCGGTTTAGTATAATTGTTGCACCCAAGTTTAATATATTTGAAGGAAAGAGACGTTTTCAATCATAAGTCTTTTAATTCGTCATTAATTGCATATTATGTGTTTATTTTAATTTTAATCCACGATTATTATATAGGGGATTTAGATAGCAACATCGAATTTTATCTTAATGGTATATAGATAAATGGAACAGAACTCGTTAGTATAAAGTAGTTTTATTGTACAACATTCATGAAGATGATTTTTGTTCTTTTTATATAAAGAAGTTAATTATGAAGAAATTTTATTGGTTACAATAATATAAAAGCTTTAACGTAATAAAGGTAATAGGAGGTTGCTTACTGCAAGACCATTTGCTACGGTCGAGTGCCTATTCAGTTGAGAAGTTAAGCCGGAGCGCTATCGCACTGGCAGACCGCGCTGCGATTCTTAGCTCAAACGTTTAATTATCCGTGGATTCACTGAAATTAAAGCGATCAGTTGAGTCGCTTATTGGCTCAGTAAGGCATCATTTATTATACACGAACAAACCGTATACTAAACAAAGCTTTATTTCATGAATTATCACACAGGAATGTGGGCAACCTACAGCTGGTTTTTTCTTTTTTTTATATACACAGGAATATGGTTCACTGCAACCTACAGCTGATTTTTTTCTTTTTTTTTATATCATAGGAGGCAAACGAACAGGTAACTTGATGTTGGGTGATCACCACCGTCCATAGACATCAACAACACCAGAGGAGTTGCAAGTGCATTGCCAGCCTGTATTGGTAAGGAAGAGGAATGGATAGGAATGGAAGGAAGAAGGGAGGTGGTGAGCCTCCGGCGCTCTCACTGACCGAATGAAACGCAACAATGCAGGCACTGTTACTTCACGTCGGTTTTCTGTGAGCGGGTGGTACTACCCCGGGCGAGCCGACCCATTCATGCTGAAACCAGCTTCAGCGTGGCTCTACCACCTACACAAATTTAAAGTTAAAACTATCATCAATTCTACTTATTGTTGATGATGACTTGCTTGATAACGTTTTTGGAACACCGCGTCAATGGACGTAGGCTTGAATCTTAGCAACTGAGTATGATATTTCGCTGAAGGAAAATATCATGATTAAATTATAATATGGTGGTAGAGCCTTTTCTAAATCATCAATCAGCTACCATCATCTGAGTTCTACTATCGAACAAACTGAAATTTCATCCATCACATATCAATGGTTGGAAGTTTACTGTGCGTTCTTCGCGAGCATTTCTTCCACGTACGTCAATTCTTTGGAATAAACCCCCAGTTTCGAACTTTGTGGAGCAATATAGCTCACAAACCTTTAAGAAATGAGCCTTTTCCTATCTCAAAGGTCGGTGACGCGTCTATGATTTTCGTATTAAAAATAGTAGCTGTCAATCAATGTGAATCGATTTTATCGTACTTGCAACTTCAAAAAATAACCTTACCAACATCAATATCACTTTCTAATTCGTTTTAACTTACGTAGAACCTTTGGAACTAAGTTCAACGTGGGAACGTAAAACATAAATCTATGTTTTCTAGGTAACAGAGGTGGCTCCCTCGTTTCGCCCCATAAAAACCCTTGAAGGAGTTGTGACAAATGTTGGACCGCGGTTGCACTGACGTGAAAAATTATCCTTTTAGATAAGGGGACACGTTTATTGTCGCTTTTACACGATCAATTTTTATACCTATTCTTAAATAGAATTACAATTTTCTTTTACAAATTTGTTTAAATTATTAATAATTATATAAGCACAATTGCTATTAATATCTTCTCAAAAAAATGGGAAATCTTTAGGAACTAATTTTAAACCATTGCAGTTAAATCGTTTTAATATAATCGTTAGTGAAATTTTAGTAATAATAAATAATAGTAATAATGAACGCGTAAAGGAAACAAATCTTTGAGACAAGGCGACGGAGCAATTGCTGTGTAACCGACCAGTCTAAATTGATCTTCCCATCCATCGAAATCCTAAAGAATAGAGCTGTGAACCGAGCAGTAACTCTGACAAAGAGGTCTCATTGTTTGGTCACGGCATACCCCGGAGACATCCTGAGATAGACGGCCGGTTCACAAAGTTTAGACTGTTTGAAATAATTTCCTAGTGATGATGTAAGCGATGAAAGAAAGTTTGTTGTACGAACAGATAATATAAATAGTATTTCTAATGCAATAATATTTGTATATAAAACCATATAGTTATTTATGCATACTTTCATAGGAATGTTCATAATCAGTGCAGTATCGATTAACACTGAAGAATGATTTAAGAAGTAAGTAAGAATAAGAACAATACAGGAAACTTCAAAACACCTCTTGTATGAATGTGATCCACTGAAGCCTACAATCCAGCTGGGATTGTGGAAAATCACGTATTGTACCTAGATGAAGTACAGATGCTCTTAACTAAAAGAGACCTGTAGTTCTTAAATGCTACAGGAATAAGCTAAGGAGCTTTAGCAATGAGTGGCGATGACAATAGATCATTACTATCAATAGAACAATATAAAAGTATACATTTCCGGGTTTTAGAATTCGATACTTTACTTTAGCTAGCTAGTCTTTACACGGCAAATAC
>MU160610.1:49125-73328 GCA_015888305.1 Antheraea pernyi | reverse complement strand
ATCGACTCTGTACGTGATTAATGTAATATTTATTAACAGGTAAAATACATTTTCTTGGTATAATTAATTTGGAAGAAGTAAATAGAACAAACAATTTTAGAGAAGTAAATCATAATTACTACTATATAACACTATTGATATCTGACAGTGTATATGTTAAAATAGATATGTAGAGCCTGTAGAGAGGCGAGAGCACACGGATGGCATTGTTCTCCATTTGTATGTATTTTCACAACACGACGGACACTATGAAATGAAACGACGACTTCTTCCATTCTTATTCTTTATAAAAATGATTTTACAATAATCTCAGAGACAACGCCCTCAGAGACTATAATTATCACTTAGCGACAATAACGATAGATCTCACGATCTCAGAAACAATAATGAGTAATGAATCTTGCACAAGCTCGTACAAGCACTTATAAAGGTATCGCCTACCTTCACCTACCGACAACCCAAGTGAAGGAAGTCTTTTAATTTAACGAAGTACTTAATCTATGATGTTGTACATAGTTACTTTATGTTTGCTAATAATTCTAATTACAAATAAAATACAATTTTAACACCATCCATTGTATAATTACGTTGTTATTAATTATTTTAAAATAATTCACCGTTGTAACAACCGAAGTACTTTACAAATCCTTTTTGGTATAAAACTCATTTTAGATCGACAATTATTCTACTAATAACATAATACAATGCCAATATGTTTTAATTACATTGTTATTCATTTTAAATAGCAACTTTACTATTCTATCTCGACTGCACATAGACTGTATTTCCGGTTTTAATAAAGAACAAAAGGTTCCAAATGTTACTCAAAGCTATAATAATTCTATTACAATTTCATAAGTCAGATTTTAATTATCTTGTCACTAATTTAGGTCTGCTTTAAATTAAGAATCAAATTAAGTTACAAATGTTATAGTACAACGCACATTTTCTTAAGATGGTGTCACGCGTCGATTGTGGCGTGACACCTGTTTATTTAGCGACTTCTATCAGTGCTTATGTGAATAAACATGTGGAATACTTAGAAGTTATGAACAGTTTAATCTAACCTAAATTACTTAATAATTCATAACAAATCACATTAACAATAATTAAATAGAAGAGCATATTGATTAACATAGAAAATAATAGATGGCGCTATTAACAAACACCTGTGATAATTCGAATCTTCGTAAGATTCTGTAATAAGATATACGTTACTATTTATGTGTTAATTTCGAACCCTGAATTCTCCGACTGCTGGATGCTCCCACTGTGACATATATAATCTATCATTACTTTGACATAATGGATACATCTTGTAAATTGATATGTATTTTATACGTCACTTACTTTTAACTAAAATATCACAATTATGATAAGCAATTTAACGTATAATAAGTAATTTTCTTAATGAAAATCTGAACAAAAATATTATTCATAAATTGAAAATTGTTTGCAAAATGTCTGTATGTAATGGAACGTTTTTGAATGTTGAACGAATGCTATCCAGAGTTTCTTGCATACAAAAACTTAAGTCAGATGTTTAGCTAGAGTCCGCTTGGATACGCTTTTGTAATAAAGATTTTAAACATAACTTCAACTACATTTAAAAGTTTTAGGCACTGCTTAGCCGTGTTCATTTTTGTTTTTGTGATAAAACCGTAATACTTTTAATTGATTTATTTAACTTAAGCATTCTATCTACAAATCTGGAAGCGTAACGGAAAAGAAAGAATCTATAGAACGATAAAATAAAGTCGGACTAATTTGTTGAATAATGAAAGATAATAACATTTTTACCCATTACCGAGATACCATTAGGGCGATCCATTAAGCACAAATATAAAGAGGAGGCATTAAGACACACTGCTTAAACAGCCACCGCCTTAGTGGAGTCAACTCCGCCCTATGAATATTTACGATGCTGAATTAATTTTTTTACGGGCGTCCGTAAATCGTATTACTAAAGGCCAAGATATTGCAGATTTTTCATTAACTGTAACGACTTTGCAATCACCATCAGTTGTAACACTCGCAATAGTGACGCAGGCCCTTAGGCGTTTAAAATTTATTTGAATTAAGTAATTTAGTTCCATTCAGTTATGCCTATGTGCATTATTAAATTTCTTAGGTGATTCAATATTTAATAATATTACTGAGTTTCTGCATTTATATTTAAACCGATAAATTACTCTTAAATACTAAATAAAAATAGACTATAAAATTTTCTTTGAATTAGTAAATTAGTTTGATTAAGTCTGAAATGTCTCAACATCATCGTACAAGACCCAAGGTCTCGCAGGCCTAAAAAAACGCTGGCTAGACGTGATAAAGGCGGACATAAAGGAGAACCACCTCACACAAAAGGATATCGAAGACCGAGCAAAGTGGAGGACACTAAGTAGGAAAGCGGACCCTAACACCAGGCCGGGAGTTATCTAATTACGTAGCTTAAAGAAAACCATGAAGTAATTTCTACTTTCAAACTGAATTGCTAAATACCAATTTTCAGAGATTTAAGTTCAAAACTGACGGATTTTCATACAAATAATTATTCCTTTTTTCACAAGGTTAAGGTTAAATTTTTAAAAGTCCTTCACACGTACAGTTTCTGCATGCAATTTTATTTATTTAATAGGTTTACAATAATTGTTACATCGGCTTATTCTAAACACATATTATTGCTTTAATCATTGACTACGATGTACAATTTCTTAAGTAAACACAACTTGCATGGTACACATTAATTAAAAGTGAAGACATTTTCATGCTATAACATAAACTGAATTAAAAGGAAAAAAATTTTTTTTTTTGTAATTCTCATACCTGATTAAATATTTAAATTTTATTATATAAGTTACTTATTCTGGACACTAGAGAATTTTTACCTGATACAGTTATTCTAAAAGGAGAATTGAAAAGGTTAATATAGAATGACGAATCCTAGAAGGAATGCGGAATCCAAACATGCTCAGTAATTCAGGGCTATCTATATAGTTGTTGAAGAGCTTAAACAAAAAAACAAGTGCCTACCGTTTTTGTATTCGTTTTAAACGCAAATTATTTCTAACCTATACTAATAATATAAAGAGGTAAAGTTTGTCCGTAGTCCGGTGAAGCTGTTAAGACCTTGCTGGGTCAATAGCGTAGTCAGTTCGAAAACAAAAAAGGTAAAGTTTGTGAGTTGGTGACGTTGTTGGGGGTAATCTCAGGAATTACTCGTCCGATTTGAAAAATTCTTTCAGTGTTATATAGCTCACCTATCGAGGAAGGTTATATATCATCACGCTAGGACCAATAGAAGCGGAGGACCAATAAATAATGTATCAAAATCGTTTTTTTCTCTCTTGAGAGCTTCCACTGTATGTAAGCGTTAGCCCAAAGTAACTATTCCACGCGAACGAAGTCTAGTATTTCATATATAACAAAATCAAAGATGACAGGACACTTGTCTGTCACTCTCACTTGGACTCACTCCCTTAGAGAATCGCTCTTCAACACCATAAGTACTAGTTAGCTTAGCTTAGACAAATTCGCGAAGTTGCATCCAAAGTAACAGCCCAAGTCGAGGTTCGGCGACTCTAGCACCATTGAGGCAAAGAGCCTTAAGCGCTCGCCTTAGTACAATAAAGCTGTGAAGGCTCATAGCGTAGTTAGTTTTAAAAAGAAAACACTAAAGTATACCGATGCAGCACGACAATCGGTGCTTCTATATTTGTAATGTGCATTATCTGGGAAGCTGGTGTTTTATTAACATCGGCAACGACGGCAGTGAAAACTATCAGGCAAGTGAGCCTTTATCTCGATTATGAAGGAATACTTTTGGCATTCATTTTGAAGGAGTATCTACTTCCAGTCGATTTATATACAGTCCTCTGCCTAGGTTAAATATCTCAGATTGTTTGGGCCTGGTGGTTATAAATATAAATACGGGTAAAGGATTTTAGAAAACTTATTCCCTAAGTGGGTTTGAGTTTAAATATATGTTAATATTAGCGGGCCCGGCGGACGTTGTCCCGCCCTAATAATATAGAAATTGGTTGTCTGTAAAGCCGATTTACGGACGATAATTTTACGTGATGACGTCATAAGGAAAGACGCATCGGTCGATGAGGTGGAAGAGAAATAGATACGTCACAAGCCGAACGCTTAGGCCGATCGTGACTCTCTATCGCTTGTTCCACACTCTCGCTTGCATGATCGGCTCAGGCGGAACATGACAATGAGTCATGCTTTGCAGTGCGTGCAGCCGGCGTTCATAGATTTGTAAGACGTTATCACGTCCAAAAACCTTGACAAATTACATATCTAAACCTTCCTCAAGAATTACTTTATCTACTGGTAAATACCGCATGAAAATTCGTTCAGTACTTTTTGAGTTTATCGCAAACAGACAGACATACGTGGCAGAGAACTTTGTTTTATAATATACTAGCTGACCCGTGCAACTTCGATCGAATCGGTTATGTAATTATTTACGACATCACATTAGACCTTACACCTCAAAAATAACAGTATTTCTCCACTATTTCCATGGTTGGCCCCTTATAAATAAATTTAATAGCTGCGCTCCAGATAATGAGATGTGTTTATGGCCTGGATCTCATTGATCAAGTACGGAGCATGCAGACGCCTTAGATACAAACTTTTTGGATGTCAGTGACAAATAGAAGGAAAATAATTAAAATAAGAAGAAAAAGAACAAAATTAAATCTTGTCATTATTCTTCCATATATTTTCACCGCAACAATATTGCTCCGCAACGTTTTTACACCACATATATATATTGTAAACGCTGAGTTATTATATGGTGTCCGCACGGGAAGAATCAAAATAGCATATATTTACGCCGCCCGCTTGAGGAGATTGGAGAACAACTGGCAGTCATCGCATATTTCGCTTGGGACGCCGCTTCTCCGTACGAGGTGCTGAGTTGCAGGTCAGTCCACGCTGTTATTTGGGGTTCTTGCTATTTTATTTATTTATAGGCAAGGCCACTACCAACCGCTCCCACGCTTCCTATTTATTTTACCGCATATCCTGGTGGGGCCTATTTACACGG
Organism: Antheraea pernyi; assembly: GCA_015888305.1. Taxonomy (NCBI): domain Eukaryota; kingdom Metazoa; phylum Arthropoda; class Insecta; order Lepidoptera; family Saturniidae; genus Antheraea; species Antheraea pernyi. The sequence goes on along the minus strand of MU160610.1, from coordinate 68,266 downwards.
TCCCACCAGCCCCTTCAGATGTTATTATACAAATAAACCATCCACTTCCATCACTCTATCTATTAAAAAAAAACACATCAAAATCCGTTGCGTAGTTTTAAAGATTTAAGCGTACATAGGGACAGAGAAAGCGACTTTGTTTTATACTATGAAGTGATATTGATTTTAAAAATTACTGATTGAACACACCTATATTTCTTACCTTAATTACTTTTCCTCTTAGCCACGTTCTATTAGGGACGTCAGTTACGTGTTCAATTAGTTAATTCAGAACGAAAACTTTGACTATCGGACTCACTAACGTATTACAATTTTAAAAGTTTATCTGGTCACGTTTAAACCTATTTCAATTTTCAACCCTCTTTTAAATTGAAGGGTAAGTGAGAAATAATGTTTTCGAAGTTTTATCATGAATTTTTTATGTCGAACGGTCTGGGTAAAGTTTACTTTCACGTAAAGGTTCCTTATACAACATCATTGTAATTATAGAAACATATATAAGATAGCTATGCTTCGTCCGCGTGGAACCTAATTTAAATAAAAAAAAATTACAAATAAAATAAACCGCCATCGATGTGTAAAACTAAGAAGGCACTAAAAAGCGAAAAATAACTGAATTATTAAATTAACCAAATTAAATTATAAATATTGATATTCGCGCTACCTAATAATATATTTCAAGTCGATGCCGCTGACTTTTGTAGGCATTATCAAGCTCTACAACTTTTCTTAAGAACTCAATCATATATCTCTCATCGTTAAGGCAGCGTTCGTAAGGTTAGTATATTGTATCCTATACCGCTCAAAATTGATATACAAAAACCCAAGATACACAATTAACGTCTCAAAGCCGGCACACAAAAAGGAGTGCATCATTTTGGATTATGCAGTCATTTCAAAAAGTCTCGCGTCGCTTGCGTCCCTGTAGAAACAACTTTAAATCGTTCAGGTAAGGTTGAATTTGCGAAATCATAAGTTTATCGCGTAACTATAGCCACGTATGTATATCACATATTCACAAATTTTACCTCTCTATAATATTATTAATATAGATGATAAAAAATAAACTTAGGTGTATTAATATTTGTTCACACTTAAATACATAAACAGATTTAAATCGGTTTTCCTTTCGTTTATATTATTTGCAAGTATTATACACGAACGAAAGTAACATTGGTGCAAATAACAATCGGTATTACGGACCTTTTGTTTGTAACTTTGCTACCTGTTCATAATACGTACTTACAAAGGATAATATTCCTGGTATTATGAATAAATATTTATTTGCAATTACTTAAAGGACACTCTCGTTTTTGTCTGGCTAGTTAATAAATACCCTTACGAATTATAAGGAACTCGGGTTATGTTTTTATGTAACTCAGTTATATTGTCATATGAGAAAGTTATAAGGATTTTTGTACGGAACATATATTTATTGTATTTTTTTATATATTAGGTAGGACGGATTAAATGTTAGGTGATTGCTATTTGATATTACGAAGTAGGAAACTGGCATGCAGTTGATCTGATGTTAAGTGATCACTGAATTAATTAATATTATTATTTCAAAAGAAAGCAATACAAATCTACCCAAGAAGCATAAATGTGTTATTTTTTGTCATTTAATTTTTTTTCGTTAATAAAACCGAGTTTAAAAGCAAAAATGTAAAAATATTATCTTCTATACTATCTTTACTAATATATAAAGCTGAAAAGTTTGTTTGTTTGTTTGTATGATTGAACGTGATGATCTCAGGAACTGTACGTTCGATATCTCATTTATCGAGGAAGTCTATATCATCACGCTAGCGCCAATAAGAGCGGAGCACCAATGAAGAATGTTTCAAAATCGGGCTGTTTTTTTCCTTTCAGCTGCGTGTTAACGTTAGTATTATATACGTTGCAATGGTAACGTGGTAACTTTCTATCGCAAACATTTTTAAAGTTTATTTTGTGTTTCTGTTCAAAATGTAGTTTCTATTGGTAAAAGAAAAATAAAGATTGGTTTAGTATATCCAGTATAATATTACGCCCCTACAACCTCACATATTCACAAATTTTACCTCTCTATAATATTATTAATATAGATGATAAAAAATAAACTTAGGTGTATTAATATTTGTTCACACTTAAATACATAAACAGATTTAAATCGGTTTTCCTTTCGTTTATATTATTTGCAATTATTATACACGAACGAAAGTAACATTGGTGCAAATAACAATCGGTATTACGGACCTTTTGTTTGTAACTTTGCTACCTGTTCGTAATACGTACTTACAAAGGATAATATTCCTGGTATTATGAATAAATATTTATTTGCAATTACTTAAAGGACACTCTCGTTTTTGTCTGGCTAGTTAATAAATACCCTTACGTATTATAAGGAACTCGGGTTATGTTTTTATGTAACTCAGTTATATTGTCATATGAGAAAGTTATAAGGATTTTTGTACGGAACATATATTTATTGTATTTTTTTATATATTAGGTAGGACGGATTAAATGTTAGGTGATTGCTATTTGATATTACGAAGTAGGAAACTGGCATGCAGTTGATCTGATGTTAAGTGATCACTGAATTAATTAATATTATTATTTCAAAAGAAAGCAATACAAATCTACCCAAGAAGCATAAATGTGTTATTTTTTGTCATTTAATTTTTTTTCGTTAATAAAACCGAGTTTAAAAGCAAAAATGTAAAAATATTATCTTCTATACTATCTTTACTAATATATAAAGCTGAAAAGTTTGTTTGTTTGTTTGTATGATTGAACGTGATGATCTCAGGAACTGTACGTTCGATATCTCATTTATCGAGGAAGTCTATATCATCACGCTAGCACCAATAAGAGCGGAGCACCAATGAAGAATGTTTCAAAATCGGGCTGTTTTTTTCCTTTCAGCTGCGTGTTAACGTTAGTATTATATACGTTGCAATGGTAACGTGGTAACTTTCTATCGCAAACATTTTTAAAGTTTATTTTGTGTTTCTGTTCAAAATGTCAGACTTGCGACGCGTAGTGTAAGAGCCTGTGTACGTCTAATATTGATATTTTGTACAGAGATTGTGTATTCCGTCATAATTTTAATGAATTATTAAATTATATAACAAAGTACATTATTATTATTTGTTGCGCAAATAGGCTTTTTCAATTTACAAATTATAAAATTTAAATAATTCACATTATAATTGAGAGTGGAGTCCAATCCAAAACAACGGCGACTGTGGGTATGAAATAGCATGCATAAAAAATTATCTCTTCAGGCCTTGTTTGAAGGACCCGCTTTTATAATATAATGTCTAGGACCAATGACCTATGTTGGCCCGCAGGTTTTCACAGTGTACAGAGACTGTTATTTTTTTTTATCGAACTGACTACGCTATTGACATAACAAGGTCTTAACAGCTTCACCGGACTACTCAGAGACTGTTTGCGCTTTTTAAAGCATACTGTCAGTCCTTTTACACTTGCAGCCTGTGGGTTGACTATACGCAGCGGGCATAGAACGATTTACGCGTTCAATATAGTAACGCTTTCCGGGTGCTGATGGGGCTGACGCGCCACTACAGCGCCTCCGCGATGTTCGCGGGTGCTGATACTGACGGCTTTGTGGCGATCATGGGCAAACGGTGTGCTTCTGTCATGCGTTGCACACGCGACAGCCCCAACAGCATAATGCATAGATAAGACACTATATACTGAGATAGGTAAGCCACTCGCGTTCTAAAATCACAAATATCTTGCATCCTCCTCTATAGATGGCGTTATCTTTACCTGCTCATCTCACTAGATTCGATTAAATATTCAATTTATATATATATTACAAAGCTTTATTTCTAGGTCTAATGTTTTGCTCTAAAATAGGCAATGCCATCTAGTTGCTTTTATGTGAGTAATTTAATAATTTCACTTAGCAGTATTAGCTAAGTTAGCTTCCATACATTGTTTTTATTTCCCGTTGTAATAAGGAGTGGCACTGATATGGCATAATACGCGCGCTGGCGGACCGGTGGGACTCTTCGATGCTGGCTCGCTGGATACGGCTACATGCAGTCGTACAGTGAATTTCCAACATCATATGAATGTCCACCGGGACCTGCCATTTTATGTTATATCGTGTGTTCCTAGTTTTTGTTTATAATTTATTTATACTGTTTTGAAGTGAAACTTCTTTAGGCGCATGAGGGTAAAATTTTTACAGGTGTAACGTCACGCAGGTATGCAACGGAAGTGTCGTCATTTGCATTAAACGCAGATTTTTCTTTTTTTTTCTAAAGTTTTAGATTTGTATAAATATAAACAAGACTTATAAATTAGTTCGCCAAAGAAGTTTCGCTTCTGACATGTGTACTTTGTACGCACGCACTTTTTTTTTACTAACACTAATTTGTAAACTTGCAATTTAACCCACAAGTATGGATGTAATCCTCGGATGAGATGAGACGGGATATAACGTCATCCCACGTTACCTACATGTTATTTTGATAAAACAAATATCACGATAACGCACACATACGAAAAGTAATATTCTAACGCTACACTGTCTTAGATAAATGTGGAAGTAAGTTGGCATGTTCTCAAAATCGGTGGTGAAAAAGAAATAGTTATATGTTGCTTAGATACGGGCGGATTGACGGGGCAGCCGTCAAAACTAAGGTAGCAGCCAAGTGTTAACAAGGCGCTGTCGAAGTCGACGTATATATAGATTCTTAGTTCTATCATTGGTTTATGACATCCTAAATTTAATAATGAACGTAAAATGACACAAAATCCCAGTGCGCATCAACGTCAATAATGTTTATCGTCATTAGTCAATCATCCGGACGTATTCCGCGTCCGATACGGACAACGGTCCCCAAGTTTCCATTATTGTCTGGAAAATTTCTCGATAGCTGCGCGTCTAACAAAAGATGATTATGATTGATCGATGCCAGTTGACAGCGAACGTTGCTAATGGCTTCGGTTTAGAGTTGTCCAACGTCGATATTTGAAAGTATCGATAAAAAATTAATTAAACTTTTTAGATACATTTATCTGAACTGGGACCTTGTGAGCATATGTTTTGGTTGTGTTATATTATTATTATTTATTTTTTTAATGTAGCACGGCAAAATGACTGCACTATGCCTGATGGTAAGCACAGTATAGTCCAAAAATAATGGTGACCACCCAGTGACACACTGTCCATCGCCGGTCGCCGCTGTCATGCCGGCCTGTGAAAAGCTGGATATGCACAGGCTGATCCCGAAACACGTCCCGCAGAAGCGAATCACTATGACGGGCTTTTTCGCCATATACATGGCAACCCAGTTATTCAGCAGGGTGCACCACATCCGGGTGAGGTTTGCTTGGGTGTCTCAAGTCTTATGATGTTATTTAACACCCCTTACACCCCAATTTCGTTAATATTAGTATTATACCTATCAAAATTTACGTGAATTGGAATGTAATTTTAAAGTTTAAAGCAGATAATGATGTCATACCTTCAGACAGTAGTTGACAGTGACTTAGTAAGTATTTAAATATTGAATAACATTTTTAGAATAGAAAAGCTGTTAATAAAAACTGACTTCTGAATCGTTTGTTCCTTGTTGATTTCATACAGTTTGTTTTTAGATGATGATCTCTATCAATAGATCTTACGTCGAAATAATACTCACAACATCGTAAAACAGAATTTACAGTAGGTGAATAACGTGTTGTGAATATAAAAATGTCACCTCAAGGCAATGAGCGTTTCTGAGTAATCTCTAAAAAGACACCATTTCATCTATTCTACTATTATAAAGAGGTAAAGTTTGTGAGTTTGTGACGTTGTCACATTGTAGGGGGTAATCTCAGGAACTACTGGTCCGATTTGTAAAATTCTTTCATAGTTATATAGCTCATTTATCGAGGAAGCTTATATGCTATATTATCACGCTAAGACTAATAAGAGCGCAACATCAATGAAGAATGTTTTAAAATCGGGTTTTTTCCCTCTTGAGAACTTCCGCTGCGTGTTAGAGTTAGCCCAAAGTAACTATTCCACGCGAACGAAGTCGCGAGCAGAGGCTAGTTTGCAATAATTCAATTATCTGTGTATTTTTTTTCTTTTTGCTATTCTTATCTAAGTTTTAAATCTATACGTTATAGTTGTTATATCTTTTTTTTTTATTGTAGCACGGCAAAATGACTGCACTGTGCCTGATGGTAAGCACAGTACAATCCAAAAACAATGGCGACCATCGAGTGACACAGTATCCATCGCCGGTCGCCACTGTCATGCCGGCCTGCGAAAGGCTGGATATGCACAGGCTGATCCCGAAACGCGACCCGCAGAAGCGAATCACTATGACGGGCTTTTTCGCCATATACATGGTGGTTGCGACCCAGTCAGGCTGTAAAACCCTACCACCCCGCTTTCGCCATTGCCTCATTCGTTATTCTGCAGGGTGCACCACGTGCAGATGAGGTTGGCTTCGATGTCTCAAGTCTTCGATGTTATTCGACACCCCTTACACCCCAATGTTATCATGTTAGATGAGTAATTCTTGAATATAAATTTATCTCGTGTAACTCGGAAACGGTTCTAAAAATTTCGATGGTATTTAGAATTTAGATAAAGTTTTGCTTTTTACATTCGTGAGTTTGTGATGTTGTAGGGGGTAATCTCAAGAACTACTAAACCGATTTTGAATTTATAATAACGCGAAAATTGAAAAGACATTTTTTTGTCGTAGTCGGATTTGCAAAGCAAATCGGAGAAAAAACGGTCGAACGAAAACGTTTCTTACGAACGCTGCCTTAACGTTGAGAGATATATGGTCGAGTTCTAGATAATAGTTGTAGAACTTGATAATGCCTACAAAAAAGTCAACGACAGTATATGTCTAATCTTTATAGTTAAGTCACAAAAATAAGTTTTTTATAAATGTTTACTGCTGAACGAAGTGGACACGCGTCAGCTAGTCTATTTATATAGCTGTATTTACTAAAAAAACACGATTTTACAAAAAAAAACTACTTATAATAACCTGCGTCATATAGTACCGGGTCGTATATGTTTGTTGTACTTAGATTTTTGTTAATGGATGTTAGCCTACTAGTACCTACGTGAAATTTTCTCAGGTTCAAGTTTCCTTACTATGTCTTCCATCACCGTCAGTCGATATTCTTACCAATTGAAATTAGTTAACGTACGCGAATTCCGAAAAATTCGTTAGTACATGCCAGGGTTCGAACCTGTGGACATCGAATTCATATACCACCGGTCAAATCACTAAACCCACCACGACTTAAGGAATACCAAGGTACTTGGTATTAATTTATCGATGTTAACGCATGACGTCACTATCGACATTTTACGCCCACAAAAAGAAATTGGGCAATCTCTTTAACAGGCCAATGATATTTCAATATTTTTGTAATACAGTTTTTTATTATTGTATCTGATACTTTTTGGGAGAACTTGAGTTTTGTTTCGTAAGTATTGCGTGAATATTTTATAAAGAATTTATCATTAGTTCAGACCCATGGTGGTGTGGTTTTCTCGCTGCGAAAACTAAATCTTTATATATCAAAATCCAGTGTCATGTTGTTTGTCCACGATGTACTCCGAAACTACTCAACTAATCCTCATGAAAGTAGGCATTTATATATAATTTGGTTTTTTTTTATAGTCGTACAGCAAGATGACTGCACCATACCTGATGATGACTAGATGGTTGCCAAAAATGGAATGGAAGAAGAACTTGTAATACTATTAACTACTCGACAATGGCAGTAATAATCTAAATGATTGGTTGCCAAAAATAAAGTTTATTAAAAAAAAATACTAGGACCATGGCTGTGATTTTACATGTGCTTTCCTTTTACACCGTAGTTGAGCTCTAAGGAAGGTTTTTTTGGAAATGTAACCCCTAAAGTAGTGGAAAATAGGATGTCCATGTATATTTGACATAACTCCTCCTAATATATGAAATAAATTTACCACAATCTTATTCAATGTTAAGTGACGATCTCGTCAAAGATGATAAACACTTTTTTTTTCGAACTGACTACGCTATTGACCTAAAAAGGTCTTAACAGCTTTACCGGACTACAAAGGCGAGCGCTTAAGGCACTCAGCCGATTCTATCTTGACAACTTGCTCAAGGGTGCGCGGCACACCTCGGCTTGGGCTGTTGCCTGATAAATGCAATACGCGACCTATCTTTTTTTTTAACGTGGATAAATCCCTTATGGATACGCCACCCTCCCGGGTGAGAGAGTGGGTTATATTCAACTCGCATAGACTAAAACCCCACGGTGTACCGACAGACCGTTTTGTGGGAGCGGCAAGGGATCGTTCAAGCTAATCAATCTTGTAGAGCCGCCCTCACGGTCCGCCCGGTGGAAGGTGGCCGCCGGGCTCCTACCTATAGAGGGACAAACCGGGTACACACCGGCTGCCCCCCCTCGTCCGCCGGAACTTAACTCCTCCTAACAAAAATATTCATCAAAATCGGCCCAGCCGTTTCGGAGGATTTCAGTGATATATACACAGAAGATATGTACATATAAAGAGAAGACATTTTAAATTATGTGACTAGTACAAAGGGAAGCCTTATTGCTAATAGCAATCACTTCCAGGCAACCTTTGGATGGATAATATGTTCCTTGGAGTAGAATTGGAAGTATTTACGGTGTACAGGTAAAACAAAACTAGTAAATATCACATAAATGAGCAGCACGTACGCTGTAACATAAATATAAAACAAATTATAAAATAATCACTACATATTATAAACAAAGTCCTCTGCCCCGTCTGTCTGTTCGCGAGAAGCTCAAAAACTACTGAACGGATGCGGCTTTCACAAGTAGATAAAGTGATTCATGAGGAAGGTTTAGGCATATCAAGGTTTTTTATTATTATCGGGGCGGGACAACGTCTGCCGGGCCCGCTAGTATTTAATATATAGACTACATAATATTAATCACTACGTATTATAAAACAAAGTGCTCTGTCACGTCTTTCTATCAATTCGCGATAAACTCAAAAACTACTGAACGGCTTTTCATGCGGCTATCAATAGTAGAGAAACTGATTCATGAGGAAGGTTTAGGTATGCAATTTTATTATCGTGGCGGGATAACGTCTGCCGGGACCATTAGTATTACATACTAATGAATATAAATATGAATATAAATATTAAACAAACCAAAGTATAGTAATATATATTATATACACATAAGCAAAATGTCAAATGATTCATGAGGAAGGTTTAGGCATATCAAGGTTTTTTATTATTATCGGGGCGGGACAACGTCTGCCGGGCCCGCTAGTATTTAATATATAGACTACATAATATTAATCACTACGTATTATAAAACAAAGTGCTCTGTCACGTCTTTCTATCAATTCGCGATAAACTCAAAAACTACTGAACGGCTTTTCATGCGGCTATCAATAGTAGAGAAACTGATTCATGAGGAAGGTTTAGGTATGCAATTTTATTATCGTGGCGGGATAACGTCTGCCGGGACCATTAGTATTACATACTAATGAATATAAATATGAATATAAATATTAAACAAACCAAAGTATAGTAATATATATTATATACACATAAGCAAAATGTCAAATCCACAAATAATAATTTTTCACTGATTTTTAAAAAATGCACGTCGTTTGCGTTCACCATAGAAACCGGTAGAGCATTCCATAGTTGGACATCATGATTTTTTTTCGAACCGACTACTCTATGGGCTTACTGCCTTTCACAGCTTCACCGGATTTAGGCACTTCGCCGATGGGCAATAAGCTCAAGAGTGCGAGAGTGGCCTAACCTCGGCTTGGACTGTTACCTTGGATGCTGTTCCGTAGTTTTGTTATCTGTAATAATTTATATGTTAGCACAAATCTTTTTGTTTTCATATTACTTTCTCGTTTAAAAGGAATGTATCTGTCCACTACTTTTCGTGAACGCACCTTTAAAAACGTTCGCAAGTGCTGCCCTCTAAGGCAAAAGAGTTTACCTTTGAATCTAGCAACATACAAGACCGCTCTGAGTTATCTGCGCTAATAAACATTGCAAAACCGGTACAGATATCTAACAAACCATTAAAAGAAACCAAGTGCCAGTGTAAACTTTGTGTCCTACTATTACAAAACCAGCGATCTAAGCCACGAACCAAGCCCCCGAAGAAGAGGATCTCCTAGTGCGGGTGAGTGATGGATACAGTCCTCCTAAATTCATTTCCTATACAGATGCAATTTCACGAAACAGTCTAAGCTAAGCTAGCTATTCATACACGTAAGCATTCCTACTACACACATGTGTACCGGCATGTGAGCCTCACTAATTCAAACGTGTATTTCGTGTCTGACAACTAGGCGAATCTAAACTAACCCAGTAAACCAGAACTGTGAATGAATTTGCTTCAAAGTTAATGTAATGAGCCGGGACCTATAACGTTATGTTATTTGACTATAGACTACTAGACTCGGGTCTGCGTCTGGAGTTGTTACTTTAAGCTAACGCTAACACGCAGCGGAAGCTCTCGAGTGGAAAAAAAACTGATTTTGAAACATTCTTCATTGGTGCTCCGCTCTTATAGGTCTTAGCGTGATGATATATAGCCTATAACCTTCCCTGATAAATGAGCTATATAACACTGAAAACAATTTCCAAATCGGACCAGTAGTTCCTGAGATTACCCCTTACAACGTCACAACGTCACAAACTCACAAACTTTACCTTTTTATAATATTATAATATGATCAATTTAGAGTACATAATACCCATATTATGGCCAATATATCAACCACTGGAGAACATCTAGTAGTACGAATAGGATGAAGTTTACTTCTTGGTAGTAATTAGCCATGGTCTTTATTTCTACGCATTGTGTAACAAATTATTAAATACATAATTATTCTATCACTTTTTACCCGTTATTATTACTGACAATAATATTAGGCCGATATTATGGCAACGCGTGAATAAGCAAGCTACATACGACAATCAATAGGTGTCAGAGAGTTAGCATTTAACAGGTGGTAGGGCCACGCTATTACTTGTTTCAGGATGAATGGGTCGGCTCGTGTCCGGGGTACTACGATCCGACCCACAGAAACACCGACCTGATGTAACATTGCTTGCATTGTCGCGCTTCGTTGGCAATGCACTGGCGACTCCCCCAGTATTGCTAGTGTCTATGGACGGCAGTGTCATGAAGATCCCTTAGACCATTAAGTGCGACGTCGAAAATGGACCTGGATCGGCCACACTTTGCGAAGAGACAACAGCCATATCCCTAATCAGGCATTGGAGTGCAATCCCCAAGGCAGGCGGAAACGTGGTCGTCCTAGACAAACCTGGCGAAGATCTGTGCTTGCAAAGTGTGCGAAAATTGGGCTTGCTTGGAGTGAGGTGAAGCGTCACATCGAGATGGAGAAGCATTGGTGTCTGCCCTCTGCCCCGACAGTTTGGGGACATAGGATCCCAAGAGAGAGAGAGATGGACGGCAGTGATCACTTACCTACAGGTGACCCACTTGTTCGTTTGCCCCCTATAATATAAAAAAATCGTAACGTAACTTAAACTCAGACACTTTCCTAGAAGCGAACATTTGTTTATTTATCGTGTAGTTTGTTACAAATTGAAAGACGATAAGAAACAGTTAAGTTACCCAAATGCAAAATAATTGACAGCAATTTATACTAACGATTTTTGTAAAATAACAAATCAATATGACTTATTATAGGTATACAACTGTTGAGGTGGTTGCGAGGGTCGTGGGAGAATTATTCCCCGACCCTCCGATGCTACCGGCTCCTCCTATGCCTCCGCCTCGGGAAGCAGTCGAGGAGGTGCTCGACGGGCCGCCCCCTCCGATAACGGAGGAGGAGATGGGGAGGGCGGTCGAGCGCCTGAAAAGACTTTTTTGTGGTATTCGGATTTGCAAAGTGAGTCGGAGAAAAAACGGTCGAACGAAAACGTTTCTTACGAACGCTGCCTTAACGATGAGAGATATTTGATTGAGTTATAGGCAAAAGTTGTAGAGCTTTATAGTGCCTGTCACTGCTCAACGAAGTGGGCACGGGTCAGCAAAATTTTTAATATAATTATTTTATAGATCACGAACACTATGATCTGATATCTTGGTGTTATATGACACTGTGACTGAAAATTAATAATTCTCTAAGATTAGAAAAATACTGAATTTTTAATGAAAACTTCTTTATAACGTTCAGCGTTATTTTTAGTAAGAGATAAATTTATAATTTCGCGTCATGACATACTACGTAGGCATGACTGACCGTTTTGCGTTAGCACGACTTTTTTTTCGAACTGACTACGCTATTGACCCTGCAGGGCCTTCACAGCTTCACCGGACTACTCTACTAAGGCGAGCGCTTAAGGCACTCAGCCGATTTGGTTTTTAGGTAACATATACAAGGGCGCACGCACACCTCGGCTTGGGCTGTTACCTGGAAAAGTCGCGTCTGACCTAGCTAACTATTCTAAGCTATTCATACATATATACATTTGTGAACCATACAATCGAAATTGCATGATGTATATCGGAATGAAACGAACTAAACTATTCGATTCAGTTCGATTGAGGGAAAAAAAGTAGAACCCTCCCACCATGTGTATATATGTGCACGTGTGTGAGAGAGATGATCTCATATGTGTGTTCAAGTGATGTAGGTGAGTCACTGTATCGCGATAATAATATCTCGAGGGCTCCGCGCGGCGACGACCTAGGCTCGAGATATTACTGAGAACCACGATGTGTGCGGGAGCGCGTAGTATAAGGGCCTGTATACATGTAATAATGATATTTTGCAGCTCATCATACGTTTGATTGAATAATAGACTTTATAAAATTGTATATAATTATTGCTCCGAGTACCAATAGATATGAAAACTACATTAATGTAAATAATTTTAATAAACAAATTCTGAAATTTAAATATTGTCATTCACGCTATAATTACTATGAAAATCCAAAAGAGAACGTATTTATTCCTTTGTTTTGACTTTTCACTTCTGTAGTCTCTCTTTAAGACTGTCTCGTTTTATTTTATCCATACAAAAGTAATATAAATTCTCCTTCACAAAACAAACCGATACATTTCTTAACCTTTGTTTAATATAATTATGCAAATAGCTCTCAAATTTAATAATTTTAATAAACACCAATTTATTACGTAACACAAGAACAAAGACACAATCGTTTTAAAATAAAGATGGCGGTCGTAAAACGTCGAATACGTCATCGCCGTTCCATTTTCAAAACAATGACTAGTTTTGTTGAATTACCTCTTTGCGTTTATAAATAAATTTAAACCTTATTTTCAATAGAAATAATGTTGGGAATTGTATGGAGGTGCTTAAAAGAGTTGTAGTCAATGACGCATGCGTCAGGCGACATGCGCGAGAACAATCGTTTAGTGTTTACTCTGATGTCCGTGAAAACATTTCGCGTTCGACGTTTCCAACTAAACGATTAGTATAGGGTGACCAGCTTTCAGTAAAAGTTTCGAATATTTTTTATTATGTTTATTGCAGTGAAACTCCTTATGGGCTTTGAAATTCTGATTGGTAACCGTTTTGTGTGACGAAATTGGTGGGGGTAACCACTGTGTCAGGTAGAGTGTTGAAAACACCGGTTCTTATCCGATCACCGAAGTTAAGCAACGTCGGGAGCGGTCTATATTTAGATGGGATCGCCTGGGATGACCGCGAGACGTTGGATTTTTGTTGTAGTTTTTAAAATTAAAATGTTTCCTTGTTATACAGAAGTTTCACTTTTATCGTATGTCTATAACCTCTGCCCGCGACTTCATCCGCGTGGAATAGTTACTTTGGGCTTACGCTAACACGCAGTGGAAGCTCTCAAGTGAAAAAATATACCGATTTTGAAACATTCTTCATTAGTGCTCCGCTCCTATTGGTCTTAACGTGAAATATATAAAGTGAAGCGTAAAATAGATTTATATACTCTATATATACACATAAATAAAATAGAAGTGTCTATTTGTAATATTGAAATAACAATTTTTTATCAGATAGATATGACATGATATGAACATATACAGGGAACATATAACACAAAACCAATTAATTTTTTTTATTTTCTACGTCTATTTATTTTTCGATTAATCTCCGAAACGGTTATACAGATTTTGTCGGAACTTTCACAGGCAGATAGCTAATGTAAGAAAAAAGTGACGTAAGATTTTATTATACAAAAAATCGCCGCAAGCTTACAATATTATAAACTAAAGACTAGATTTTATTATACAAAAAATCGCCGCAAGCTTACGTTAACGCTGCAAAATGTCTTCTCTGCTAAATTCCATGCGGTCATCGTCGCGGGTAACAGCAGTTTAATAAATAAAAAATATGTGTTTCTGAAAAATCATTTGACCAAGCTGGTTCAGTTTTTCTTTTTTTTATGTCAAAGGAGGCAAACGAATAGATGGGTCCCCTGTTGTTAAGTGATCACAATTGTCCATAGATACTAAGAGCACCAGGGGAGTCGCAAGTGCGTTGCCATCCTCTGGGGGTAGGGGGGGAGAAGGAGAGGAGAGGGGAGGTGGGCCAGCAGCGCTCTCACTGACCGAACGAAACGCAACAATGCAAGGACTGTTACTTCACGTCGGTTTTCTATGAGAGGGTGGTAATATTCCGGGCAAGCAGACCCATTCATGCTGAAATCAGCAATAGTTTCAGCGCGGCTTTATAGAGTGTAATTTTTAGTACAATTTTTATGATTTAAAAAAATAATATTCATGAATAGTGAAACTGACGGTCACTCTAACAACCGCGGTGGTAAGCAGCCAAGATTGTTTACGACTTGAGACTACTGTACATTCTCATGGACCACATTGTCGGTTGACAATCTATATCTGTCCATACATATAATAATAATATAAATGTAACGTGTCTGTACTTTTTAGATTTTTGTGAAAAAAATTGTTGCCGGTGTCTAGAAATATCAATCAACTAGCTAGCTAGGAAGCTCTGAAAAGGAAAAAATAAGCATAATTTGTATCACCAATACTATAGAGTTGATATTAATACATCCAAATCAACATAGCAAATAAATAAACAAACTCACACTCCTATTTACAATATTACTTAGGATTTGGATGTATTAATATCAACTCTATAGTATTGGTGATACAAATTATGCTTATTTTTTCCTTTTCAGAGCTTCCTAGCTAGCTAGTTGATTGATATTTCTAGACACCGGCAACAATTTTTTTCACAAAAATCTAAAAAGTACAGACACGTTACATTTATATTATTATTATATGTATGGACAGCTATAGATTGTCAACCGACAATGTGGTCCATGAGAATGTACAGTAGTCTCAAGTCGTAAACAATCTTGGCTGCTTACCACCGCGGTTGTTAGAGTGACCGTCAGTTTCACTATTCATGAATATTATTTTTTTAAATCATAAAAATTGTACTAAAAATTACACTCTATAAAGCCGCGCTGAAACTATTGCTGATTTCAGCATGAATGGGTCTGCTTGCCCGGAATATTACCACCCTCTCATAGAAAACCGACGTGAAGTAACAGTCCTTGCATTGTTGCGTTTCGTTCGGTCAGTGAGAGCGCTGCTGGCCCACCTCCCCTCTCCTCTCCTTCTCCCCCCCTACCCCCAGAGGATGGCAACGCACTTGCGACTCACCTGGTGTTGTTAGTGTCTATGGACGGTGGTGATCACTTAACATCAGGTCACCCACCTGTTCGTCTGCCTCCTTTGACATAAAAAAAGAAAAATCTGAACTAGTTTTGTCAAATGATTTTTCAGAAACACATATTTTTTATTTATTAAACTGCTGTTACCCGCGACGATGACCGCATGGAATTTACTTCAATATCAATCAAAATCCCATAAGGCACTAAAAAGCGGAAAATAAATAGTTTATCAAATTAACCAAATGAAATAAAACATATGAATATGTGTGCTACCTAGAGATGTACTGGAAAAAAAAATACAGACGAATTGATAACCTCCTCCTTTTTTTGAAGTCGGTTAAAAAACGATGCGAATCGTGGTGTGTGGAATCTTTTAATAATCTAAAAATCGATCTCTTAATTTTTCCTTTTTTGATGAGCTTTTTTTAGTTTTTTTTTTAAATTATAATTTATTGTATCGGATTTTAGTTTTATTTATTTATTTAAACTTTATTGTACCCCAATTACATATATATATACATTTTAAAAACATTTCACGTTTTATTAACGGTACAATGGGCGGCCTTATTGCTATTTATTTACAGAGAATAAAATCGAATCACGATGTTATAGTGTCAGAGATCGATTCACTTTTTAAAATCGATAAAGCCAAGTTATATTATTATACACAAAATCTTACATCACTGCGACAACATTACACATGTCACCTCCACACACGTGCACGCATACACGCTTACACATGCAAGTGGAAGGGTATTATCCGATACGAAATATATATAAGAGTTGTTGAGGTATGTATGCTTGGTACACATATATGTTTCAACAACTCATATATGTATGAATAGTTAGCTTAGCTTAGCTCAGATAGGTCGTGAATTGCATGTATCAGGCAACAGCCCAAGCCGAGGTGTGCCGTGCACCCTTGAGCCGGTTGTCAAATAAAATCGGCTGAGTGCCATAAGCGCTCGACTTAGTAGTCTGGTGAAGTTGTTAAGACCTTGCTAGGTAAATAGCGTAGCCAGTACAAGAAAAAAAAATTAAAATTTCACCTAAAACTGCGTCTTTACATTTACTTTCAACTTACCTTCCTAATTGTAAATAGGAGTGTGAGTTTGTTTATTTATTTGCTATGTTTCCACGTCTTAACTACTAAACGGATCATCATGGAATTCTACATACACATTGTCAAGGATAGGTTAGATATGTAAACACGAGTGAAGCCGCATGGAAAAGCTAGTTTGTACATATTTAATATCCAAATACAGAAATGATAATTAAGTGCGATACACCAAAGTCAGTCATGTACGTACGGGGATCAAAACCGCGACCTCTCGGCTCAGATTTAAAACATACAACCACTGCACCACAATGCATTTTCAAGGTACCTGTATACTAAATTCATTTTAACTAAAGAATTTAACGTCGCCATTTCTTACCCTTTTACCGTCAACTTTCACAAATCCGTTAGGAGTTGTAAAACAATAAATATTTTTCGAAATAATTATTTATTATCTTGTCGGTCCGTTTATTGGTATACCCGTTACGGGAAAGGGGTTGTTAGAACATGAAAGGGGTAGTGAATAACGGTATTTTTGAAAGTTTAGCGTTCTTTCTACAAATGACATAAGTTATTGTTTATACAGGTTTATGAGCGCAATCAGTTTTTATTGTTCAAAGTTTATTTTGAGAATTTATGAATTGGAATGTTTAGTTAACAGTGCATTATTTTCTTTTAAACTAGTAACCTGGCCCGCCTTTGCATAGAAACAATATACTTTAATGATTTAGATTATTGTTTGTTGTTTTAATATTTATAGTTTACTAGCTGTGCCCGTGGGCCGTGAGTTATTTCGTCTGCATGGAACTTAATACAAAAAACAGTCGTTCCTTTACTGTGTCTTAGATATATATTATAATAAATCATCATTATTATCAATTATATCAAAGATATAGTAAAGGAACTATTATACTATTTCTGTAAGAGTACGATTTGCATTTACCTATCTACTTTTTTTTTCGTACTTATCTCGAGCCGTCCTTCAAATTATTATTCCACCATTAAGACAGCTATTTATTTTATATAAAATGCATTAGAAGTACATTAAATTAATTAAAATATGCATTACTCACACTACTGCTTCAATTTTACACAACATATACACACATGTAAATAAAAAATAAAAAAGACATTTTGTCAATAAAGGACTTCAAAAAAGGTTGTGAAGGAGGTTGCTATGCTCGACTGTATGTATTATTTTACTCTGACGTTCCAATTACCCTTTTTCATTCTACATTCAACAATGATATTAATCCTAATAAAATTCAAATTTAAAAAAATCAATGAACTATGGTCACCTCTGGACGCCCACTAGTATATATAATTTATCAATTATATCTAAGATATAGTAAAGGGACTTTCATCAATGTGATAGTATTTCTACTTTTTTCGTACTTATCTCGAACCGTCATTCAAATTACAATACCACCATTAAGATTGTTTGGTTAGGTTAGGTTAGCTTTGCGAAAAAGGACAACACGAGCTTGCCGCGCAACGGTGGGCGAGCGCGGTGCATTTAATAGATACGTAAGTACCCAAACATTTTTAAAGCAAGAAATCAATACGTATTTAACTTTTTTGTAATAACACGGTATGTTTCTCTTGACAGTAATAGATAACACACGATTCACATTCCACCTTGAGTAGTTTGCGGGGTGGTAAAGTTTTACAGCCTGACTGGATCGCAACCACCATGTATATGGCGAAAAAGCCCGTCATAGTGATTCGCTTCTGCTGGTCGCGTTTCGGGATCAGCCTGTGCATATCCAGCTTTTTCGCAGGCCGGCATGACAACGGCGACCGGCGATGGATAGTGTGTCACTCATGGTCGTCATTGTTTTTGGATTTTACTGTACTTACCATCAGGCACAGAGCAGTCATTTTGCCGTGCTACAATAAAAATAAAAAAAACATACAACCGTCAAGTTGAGTATTAAAGTATTAATAATATAGGGTACATTCATCCAAAAAATATCACCGTTCCCGAATGACTGATCTATTCTATATTACAACGAGCGAAGCCGCGGGTAAAAGTGAGTCATGGAATAAGAGGAATTAGCGCAAATGTTTTATAAACTAAACACCTGCGCCAATGCATAATAAGCAGACTGTATGTGAAACAAACATAACGGTTCGTAAATGATTTGGTAAATATTGTTTCATGGTATTTCAGTAGCTTCTACCCGCGGCTTCGTCCACGTACTCTAAATTTTATGTATCCTTTTGTACTCTATATTTTTCTGGATTAAAAGTACCCTTCTTACGTAGAAATGTAAGCATTGTATAGCATTTTATTAGAAAACCACTCCAAATGTGTATAATATATATCACCATATATATCACCAATATATCATGACACGCGATCGAATAACGCGATCTTATAAA
>MU160610.1:27990-40690 GCA_015888305.1 Antheraea pernyi | reverse complement strand
AAAGCGAATCACTATGATACGGGCTTTTTCGCCATATACATGGTGGTTGCGACCCAGTCAGGCTGTAAAACCCTACCACCCCGCTTTCGCCATTGCCTCGTTCGTTATTCAGCAGGGTGCACCACGTGTAGGTGAGGTTGGCTCGGATGTCTCAAGTCTTAGATATTATTTGACACCCCTTACACCCCTAACTTACTTATTCCAAGTCACCTGTAACAAATTTTTTCCCAAAAATCTATAAAGTACAGACACGTTGGATATTCTTATTATATGAATTGACGCAATACCATTCTTAATTGTATCACAATTAGATAATATGCTACTGTTGAAGTGATTAATTAATAAATTGTCTTTTCCTAGAAAACATTTGCGATATAAAATCCTATTTGATCGCCGTATATTTACAATGTTTATAATATGAAGTGTGAGAAGTTATTACTCATCTAAATAATAAAATATGTATCCAAAATGTTCTTTTGGAGCGAGTTTTCTTATCACAGCTTGCGGTAGGAGTTGACTAGTTGAAATTAGTAAATTTATTTCAAAGCAAAAGGTATTTCCAATATACTTTTGTAAATAATCTCTGTGGCACTCACAACACAGTACTTATCCCGTTTTGTTGATTTATCTATGTTGACATGTTGCTATTTTAGATTATTCTACGTTTGTTATAATGAATATTTGACATTAAGTTTAAAACGTGAATTTGTCGCACTTGATGTTGTCGAAATTACCTACATAGGCAGAGGCCATACCGAAAGATAAAGATTATTGATTACTAGCTTTTACACACGACTTGGACCGCGTGGAATTTTACAATTTTTTTTTCTTAAATGTTATAATGCAATAGGGTTCCCGGTTCTGAATGCTGCTTCTATACTTTATTATAGGTGAATAGAACCCTAACTTTTTAAAATAAAATAATAGCTACATTAGCTCTTTGCCAGTGAAAGTCCAGAAAGAATAATCGGCTCATCCGTTTCGGAGATTAGCCGGAGCAAAATAAGTTGTAATTTCATATCGATTTAGTAGAAAGCGGTTATTTTGATATTACAGACACTTCAATTTTATTTATTTATATATCTACGAGCGCGCCGGGCGGACGTTGTCCTGCCTTGATAATAAAAAAATCTAATATTCAACCGCAGCGCCACCTATCGGTTCCAATTGTGAATCTAAACCATTCTCGGATTCACTGGAACTGTACACAAAATTTCATCAAAATCGGTCCAGCCGTATAGGAAACGTTCAGTGACATACACTCGTACAGAAGATATTTATATATAAAGATATAAAACTAGCGGGCCCGGGCGACGTTGTTCCGCCCTGATAATATAAAAAAAAACCTTGACAAATTATATACGTAAACCTTCCCCATGAGTTTTTGTTTTTTTTTTAGTTTTTGCAGTTTTTGAGATTATCGCGAACTGTCAAACAGACAGACAAATATGGCAGAGGCCTTTGTTTTATAATATGTAATGATTTCACATAGTCATTTTTTTACCAAGAACTTTTTGTTTCTTCAATAGTAGATATACTTAATACTTATTTACTAATCTATAAATTACAACGCTTTTGTTGTCTGTACGTTTATCTTTTCAAAATCTATGTATGCGGATCAAAATGACTCAAAATTATAGACAGTTTGAAACTATGAATCTCTGAGATATAGATAGGTACACCTATTTTGAGCAATGCTATAAAATTGCTAATTAACATCCTAATGTATTATTGGTATATTGTTGAATTTTCCAATAACAATAAATATAGATAAGAGTCAATAAATATTTCTAAATAAAATATATAATACATGAGTAATTTATTTTAGTTGTTTATGCAAAACATATAATTTGATACAAAATCATGTTTAACTAATACATATTTTCTGCGTAATTTACATAAATTGATATTCAATGAAATAGTTTGATAATTAGTTATGACGATAATATATTCGTTGGCGTCTCGGCCTTTACGATTGTGTATGTCGTACGTTCTATCGTCCGAGCAGCTTTTTCAATGGCCGCTTAAAGATGCGTTCAGAATTATTTAAAAAGCTTCACTTCATCACAGATATAACAAAAAAATTCTCAATTAATATTAATAATAGGGTATAAAAATATTATTAATGCATACTAACATTTTAGTAAATGTAAAAAAATATATTTTGTTGTTAACATTATGCTAAACAAAATGGCGTCGTTCAAAAAGCTCGCTTGGGCTTGAACGCGTCTATAAGGTAGGGGTGGCGCGCGGGACGCGAGGGGGGCGCCCAACCGCATGCGTACCAGCGGCCGGGGCCGCATTCCAGTACTTCGCCCGACCGCCGCGCGGCGTTTACGTTTCCTTACCGCGCCGCTTCGTCCGCTCCCAATACAAAGAACACCTCAGTATTGTAAAAAATCTGTGATGTATTGATTAATTTCAACTTTATATGAATACTGAAACCCGTTTATAATATACTAGACGTTATAAAATAGTGTCGTTTGTGTTATTTCGTGTGTTTTAGACGCGTTTTAACAGCGAGCCACGTCCTATGGAATTCCACATTTATCGATGAATAGAATCTGGCGTGCGGACGGAGAAACATGGTGGACTCGTTGTGTTGAAAAGTGAACGATATAGTGTGTTTTCTGTGTGAAATTGTTAACATTTATCATGTTAATAGTGAAAGAACATCGATACCTTTGATTATGGATTGGTTTTTGTGTATCATTGTTAAAGCGTGAAAGCGCTTCGCTCGTAGCATCGAACGGATAATGAGACACTGGTAAACCAGTCAGAATGGTGTGTTTAACTTATTTCGGGCTCAGGCATACGCCTTGGACCCTGTTAGTTTTGATTTTCTTCATCGAGAGCGTCATGGGGAACTATGCTAAATCATTTTACATACATTGGAACACGACAAACAGTATATTCAGAATAGACAATACCGATCATGTATTTGATTTAAATAAAGGAAACGCTCAGTTTGAATACGATCAAGTGAACATTATATGTCCTGTGTACACACCTGGGACGTTTGAAGAGGACACAGAGAAATATATAATTTATAATGTTAGTAAAGAGGAATATGATACGTGTAGAATAACGAATCCAAACCCTCGTATAATAGCTATATGCGATAAACCGCATAAGTTAATGTTTTTTACAATAACCTTCCGGCCGTTCACACCGCAGCCGGGCGGGCTAGAGTTCCAGCCCGGCAAGAATTATTACTTCATTTCCACGTCGAGCAAAGATGATCTTCATAGACGTATCGGTGGACGCTGTTTGAGTCATAACATGAAGTTAGTTTTTCGCGTCTGCTGCAAACCGGAGGAGCAATCGCCGATACCGCAACCATTACCGACGTCTCCGCCGCCAACGATGCCGACAACTTCAACTACGACGACCACGACTACGACGGTTAAACCTGTGACTAAGAAGACGCACAAGTATGACAAAACGCCGAATGAGGTTATCAAGAGCGAGGAGCTGTCCCATTCTCGTGGAGCTGCGTTGGCTTCCTCGCTGGCTTTGGCCCTGGCCGCTAGTGCTGTGCTCGCACCGCTGGCTCGGTGAATGTGCGCTAGGGCGGCGCGGCCACCGCGTCCCGACTTAATAGCTAAGCCGGGCCCAGCCCACACAACACAGACGCTCCAATCCCTTCACATATGCCCCGACACGCTAGTCTTCACGTGAATACGTGCGTTTGAATTGTGTAGTGTAAACGTTGGTGTGCTCCGAGGATTTTGGATGTTTTTTGTAAGTAATTGAAATGTGAGAATAACGTGTTTTGGTCGGTTTTAGTGTTACAATGGAGAACTGAGTACCGCGGAAAGTTCCAAGATGACAAATTTTAGTGTATAACGAACGTAAAATCGAAAGCCTAATTTTAAATATTGTATCTAAGTATATCGGGCCTACTGAATAATCGAACTAATGTATTTATAATGTAACTGAAAAAGGATTTCTTTCTTTTTAACTGCAAACGATGTAGTTATCTGAGTTCATATAATATATAAAGATTGTTAACATGTGTAATTGATAAATTAGGTTTCATAAATCAATAGAAGATAAAGGACTTTTTTATATTTTCATTAATAGGGATGAAATAATAATCGACTAAGACTTAGCAGATTCGTGGAGAATCGACTACAGATATATGTATGATAAGTGGAGAATCCTATATAGAATGAAATTAGTTAGCTTTTTAATTTAGTTGAAAAGACACATTTTTTTCCACCCCGATGTTTTTATGAGAAAATTTATTTATATAATGAATTAATAAAAAAAAAACTAATAATAATATTTAAGGGCGAGTTATGAATCTTGTCCAGAAAAATCTGTGATTTTTGGTTTTATTTAGTATCGTAATTTTATTCAATTTTATAATTATTATTTCTATTATGTGATATATACATTTATGTATTAAAAGGTATCATATATTTCACTGACTGATTTTTGTATTTTAGCTTTTTCTATCACCTTTTTTTTATGCGAAAGCGGATTAAATAACCTTCGAAATCTGCTTAAAGTATCGCTTAATTGAGACAGGAGTTTGCGTATTTTTTTATATCAAATACGTATTATGGGATAATGAATTGTATTATTGTATTTAACTCTTCACAACTCGTGCACTGCACATTGGTGCCATTTTTTAATGAAGACGTTGTGGAAACATTTTTACATTAATTAAAATAGGCAAATAGTTGAATTGTAGTAGAAATAGACCGGTTTTGAGTTAGCCATATGCATTTAATGACAGTTGGATAATATGTTTAGGTAGTTTTTAAGATGGACCGTTTGAGTTTCGACACGTTTTGGGCAACGCATCCTCTTTTATTCGTATATAATAACATCTATATTTTTTAAAAGTGTATACGTAACTACGGGTGTTAATTTGCCACGGCGTGTCAAAAGACTTTATACAACTTTTTAGCGACAGCAGATTTCTATCGAGTGCTTAATTTTTGTTATCGCTAATGATTGAAAACTTTCAACTTTCACAGTCAAGGTGAATCTGCAAAATAATTTAGCTACTATTTTTTTGAAACAAAAACAAACAATGTATTACCAACAGAATTTAAATACACGTTATATGTATTTACCACCCATTATCTTGTATATTACAAGATCCTGATCAAACGTAGTAATTTGCGAAATTTCTCCTTAAACAACTTCATTTAGACGTGGGTTCACCAACATATTTTCAACGGTTGTTTCGTCCTGATAAAAAAAAAACCAAGACAGTTATATACCTGAATCTTCCTTATGATTCAGTCTATCTACTGGTGAAAACCGCATGAAAATCCGTTCAGTAGTTTTTGAGTTTATCGCGAACAGACAGACAGACAGACAGCAGAGGACTTTGTTTTATAACACGTAATGATGATATAGTACACTCTAATAAAATATAGTATAATAAAACACTGTAATAAAATGCTATGTGACCTAATTATATGAAGAAAAACAAATCTTAAACCTTTTTTTTGTAATGTTTTGCCTACAATAAAAGTCTCGCAACGTTCTATTGATTTATCCAAATGGGATATAGTATTTTTTGCTTACTGTGTATTTTTCTAAACAAACTCGAACTATAATATTGTAGTACGATTGAAACCCCTATATTAATGACTAGCTGTGGCCGCGACTCCGTCCAGGTGGAACCTAATGTAAAAAAAACGGTGACTAATAAAGTCATCTGAATGTATTAAGTCCATTTACTTATCTACATTTCTCTTGTACTTAAGTCGCGTCGTCATTAAAATTACAATAGCTTTTGATAGAGTGAACCGATTTTAATGAAACTAAGACTAAATGTTAGTAGACTACGACGGTTAAACCTGTGACTAAGAAGACGCACAAGTATGACAAAACGCCGAATGAGGTTATCAAGAGTGAGGAGCTGTCCCATTCTCGTGGAGCTGCGTTGGCTTCCTCGCTGGCTTTGGCCCTGGCCGCTAGTGCTGTGCTCGCGCCGCTGGCTCGGTGAATGTGCGCTAGGGCGGCGCGGCCACCGCGTCCCGACTTAATAGCTAAGCCGGGCCCAGCCCACACAACACAGACGCTCCAATCCCTTCACATATGCCCCGACACGCTAGTCTTCACGTGAATACGTGCGTTTGAATTGTGTAGTGTAAACGTTGGTGTGCTCCGAGGATTTTGGATGTTTTTTGTAAGTAATTGAAATGTGAGAATAACGTGTTTTGGTCGGTTTTAGTGTTACAATGGAGAACTGAGTACCGCGGAAAGTTCCAAGATGACAAATTTTAGTGTATAACGAACGTAAAATCGAAAGCCTAATTTTAAATATTGTATCTAAGTATATCGGGCCTACTGAATAATCGAACTAATGTATTTATAATGTAACTGAAAAAGGATTTCTTTCTTTTTAACTGCAAACGATGTAGTTATCTGAGTTCATATAATATATAAAGATTGTTAACATGTGTAATTGATAAATTAGGTTTCATAAATCAATAGAAGATAAAGGACTTTTTTATATTTTCATTAATAGGAATGAAATAATAATCGACTAAGACTTAGCAGATTCGTGGAGAATCGACTACAGATATATGATAAGTGGAGAATCCTATATAGAATGAAATTAGTTAGCTTTTTAATTTAGTTGAAAAGACACATTTTTTTCCACCCCGATGTTTTTATGAGAAAATTTATTTATATAATGAATTAAAAAAAAAACTAATAATAATAATAATTAAGGGCGAGTTATGAATCTTGTCCAGAAAAATCTGTGATTTTTGGTTTTATTTAGTATCGTAATTTTATTCAATTTTATAATTATTATTTCTATTATGTGATATATACATTTATGTATTAAAAGGTATCATATATTTCACTGACTGATTTTTGTATTTTAGCTTTTTCTATCACCTTTTTTTTATGCGAAAGCGGATTAAATAACCTTCGAAATCTGCTTAAAGTATCGCTTAATTGAGACAGGAGTTTGCGTATTTTTTTATATCAAATACGTATTATGGGATAATGAATTGTATTATTGTATTTAACTCTTCACAACTCGTGCACTGCACATTGGTGCCATTTTTTAATGAAGACGTTGTGGAAACATTTTTACATTAATTAAAATAGGCAAATAGTTGAATTGTAGTAGAAATAGACCGGTTTTGAGTTAGCCATATGCATTTAATGACAGTTGGATAATATGTTTAGGTAGTTTTTAAGATGGACCGTTTGAGTTTCGACACGTTTTGGGCAACGCATCCTCTTTTATTCGTATATAATAACATCTATATTTTTTAAAAGTGTATACGTAACTACAGGCGTTAATTTGCCACGGTGTGTCAAAAGACTTACGTTATACAACTTTTTAGTAACAGGAGACTTTTATCGAGTGCTTATTTTTTGTTATCGCCAATAATTGAAAACTTTCACAGTCAAGGTACTTAAATCTGCAAAATATTTTAGCTACTATTTTTTGGATCAAAAACAAACAACGTAACACCAACATAATTTAAATACACGTTATATTTATTTACCCTCCATATCTTGTATATTACAAGATCCTGATCAAACGTAGGAAATTTGCGAAATGTCTCATTTAGACGTGGGTTCACCAACATATTTTCAACGGTTGTTTCGTCCTGATAAAAAAAAAACCAAGACAGTTATATACCTGAATCTTCCTTATGATTCAGTCTATCTACTGGTGAAAACCGCATGAAAATCCGTTCAGTAGTTTTTGAGTTTATCGCGAACAGACAGACAGACAGACAGCAGAGGACTTTGTTTTATAACACGTAATGATGATATAGTACACTCTAATAAAATATAGTATAATAAAACACTGTAATAAAATGCTATGTGACCTAATTATATGAAGAAAAACAAATCTTAAACCTTTTTTTTGTAATGTTTTGCCTACAATAAAAGTCTCGCAACGTTCTATTGATTTATCCAAATGGGATATAGTATTTTTTGCTTACTGTGTATTTTTCTAAACAAACTCGAACTATAATATTGTAGTACGATTGAAACCCCTATATTAATGACTAGCTGTGGCCGCGACTCCGTCCAGGTGGAACCTAATGTAAAAAAAACGGTGACTAATAAAGTCATCTGAATGTATTAAGTCCATTTACTTATCTACATTTCTCTTGTACTTAAGTCGCGTCGTCATTAAAATTACAATAGCTTTTGTTAGAGTGAACCGATTTTAATGAAACTAAGACTAAATGTTAGTAAAGGGTATGATTTATGATTCAGTTGATAAGGTTTTATCGTGAAAGCAATATTTTAGCTGTGTTGCGTGTTCAAACAAACAGACAGACACATAGACATTTCTAAAAATGATTGAAATGTATTTTACTACTTATTCGTGCAACATTTTTTTTTTCACAAAAATATAAAAAGTACGGACACTTTAGATTTACATTCTTATTCTCTGACAAATGTACTTAGGTCCTTAAATAGAAAGAGAAGTTCTTAAGTAGAACATTAAGATGTACTGTATTATATTCCATATTATTCCATATTCCATATGGATATAAGTGTAGAGGAAGACCGAAAAAAGGATGGATGGATTGTGTGAAAAATGATATGTGTGTAAAAGGTGTGATGACTGAGATGACATCTGATAGGCGAGCGTGGAAAAGAAAAACATGTTGTGCCGACCCTACTTAGGTGGGATAAGGGTAACAAGATGATGATGATTCACTAAACACTTCCACTGTCCACTGTGATTTTTTCAAGCAATTTCCCTGCTTCTTTTATTTACCGGCAAAGGTTAGTCGAGATTATAGCTTCATACAGAGGATTTTATGTTATAATCCAAGTAAAACTTAAACCATCTCTCCATTATAATAACCCTTACAATGTATATATATTAATTCACAAAAAGATAACATTGTAACTGGCTTCTGCGTGAAATTGTTAATTAACATACAATGATCTTAATTCATCCCCTATTTTAGATTTTCGTTTGTTTCTAGCTATTCCGCAGTATCTTAAAATACGTTTTATGCTAAATCCATAATGATGATGTTCTTCTTAACGTACCCGTCAACGGCGAACCCTGTCACATTCTAAAATGGGAGCGAATGTAGCTCGCAAAAGCATATTTTGCTTTAAAGGTACGGTTACAAGATTCTCAATGAGACTACAAATTTTTGGGTATAAACATAGGAAGGTTTTGGACTGTTCTTTTTGAAAGGCGTTTTGCATCGAGGTCTTTTATTCGATGGTTCTCGAATGCTTGCACTGCCTTGTACCGACAGAGTTGTACCGGTCTTATCTCTGTCGTGCAAGCTCTTTTTTTTATCTGGAGATGTATGATATGCGATGAGATGACGCTTATTTACATCTCTGTAATATTATTATCTATTTTAATCTAGAAATTAGAACCATATCAAAAATATCATCAGCGTCATCAATCTCATAGGTATATGTAACAATTCTGTATTAGCTATAGGAAGCCATCAAAAAGAGATTTGAAACTAGTCCGGTGAAGCTGTAAAGACCCTGCCAGGTCAATAGCGTAGTAGGTTCGAGAAAAAAAATATAAAGAGATTTGAGACGATAAAGAAACTAGAATTGTCGATACGAATTTTAAAATGTGCTTGGCTACGTGAAGGGTAGATATAATCGCATTGAAAATTATAGTAATGAGGTATTCTTAGTGCTGTAATGTTCACCTAAATATTACACAACTTCTATTGAACAAACGCATAACATCAAACGATAGTGCTATACAAGCGTGAGAGAGTTATTTGAAATTTGTAGAGTCTGATAAATTGGTAGAGAAAAATCGTGTCTAACTCGGGAATCTAATTGCTAAAAAAAGCATCCAAACTTCAAAGCTAAACTTTTCTTAAATTAAACTACTAAATGGAAAGGGACAAGATATAAAAAACTTAAAAGAATTAGTTGTAGCACGCATTCTGACAAACAATGTCTTTCTTAATGCATTGTTATCTAAACAAAGTTTTATAAATATATTTCTTTTATTTTCTGCGTGTTATACTGTGGTAGTAAAGAAAGAGATAGACGTATAAATTCAGGAGCCGACAGTGTTTGTAATGGCAAGACCCATGTCGGAACATTATAATGTTCTGAGTCCTTATTACTTGGCAGAGTATACTCGTATGCTTTTAGTATATTAGATATTGGAGCATCTCCTTTCAGTATTGTTAAATACAAGCATCGCCCGCGACGTTGTCTACGTTTATGAATGGTGACACCATCTTTTTGTAACTGTGTTTATGGACTGTACTCCTAAATATATCTCAAATTACAGGATTTTTTCAACTTCCTTCACACTTATCAGTATCTTCAGGCCAAATACTATAGTTACGTTATTCTAACGTATAAACTATACTGTAGTAAAGTTTCATCCTAATCCGTTTGTTAGTTTTTGCGTGAAAGAGTAACAAATATCCATCCACCTCAACAAATTTATGGGTTTATGACATTAATGGTATACAAAGTAGTTTTATTCTGCCTTGTACGTTTAAAAATAACGTTTTTACGAACCGGCGTGGTGGTAGTTTTGACTTTATAAGCGCCTTTTTAAGACCTAAATTGAATAAATTATTTTAGATCTAGATTCCATGATTACTCCTGTTTTGTGCCTACAGAGGAGGCTGTTTTCTACTATAGACATCTATGCTATCTATACTAATATTATAAAGCTGAAGAGTTTATTTACTTGAACGCGCTAATCTCAGGAACTGTTGGTCCGATTTGAAAAACTCTTCCAGTGGTAGATAGCTCGCTTATCGAGGAAGAATATAGCGTATATATAATCAAGCTAAAACCAATAGGAGTGGAGCATCAACGAAAGAGTCTTTTAATGTATATACGTATAGTCTATAACTCTCTGAATGTCAGTAGTTTGATATAATATATCTTAAAGTGATGGTGATTTAGTTGATAGCCTGTTCAGGCATCGCTTCGATGGTCGCAGGTTCACATCTTAGCAACTAACTTGGTTGGAGATTTCGATGAAGGTTCTCGTGATGAAAACATGGCATGGGAGGAATTTTTCTATTCTTTTTTTTTATTGTAGCACGGCAAAGTGACTGCACTATACCTGATAGTAAGCACAGTACAATCCAAAAACAATAGCGACTACGGAGTGACACACTATCCATCGCCAGTCGCCGCTGACATGCCGGCTTGCGAAAATCTGGGTATGCATGGGCTGATCCCGAAACGCGATCCGCAGAAGCGAATTACTATGACGGGTTTTTTCGCCATATACATGTTGGTTGCGACTCGGTCAGGCTATAAAACCCTACCGCCCCGCTTTCGCCATTGCCTCGTTAGTTATTCAGCAGCGTGCACCACATGCAGGTGAGGTTGGCTCGGGTGTCTCAAGTCTTATGATGTTATTCGCCACCCATTACACCCCCAAAGGTCTACCTGACTAGTTACCAATCTTAAGTTACAAAAACTCCAGATAAGGTTGTGATGAAACGCTAAAATCTATAAAGTATAAGAAAAGATGTTGTATATTCCTATAAGCGACTTTTGGTATGAGTTTTATATGTTGGATACGATGATGTTCAATTTTGTTCAACAAACACTATATTTCTCTCGACGGTATAATGATAGTACATGCTTTACATGCCAGCTTGAGTAGATACAACCATCAAATTGAGTATCTATCATGAACACGCAACGGTTTGTTTTGTCAGCTGCTGAGACTTGTTATTTGAGAGCCATTTCTTTTCCTAGTGTGTTATTAACTTCGACGACCATTAGATGTTTTCTTATAATCTCATATCATGTTAAATGAGGACGTGGTCTAACATGGGAAACAAGTCAAAGAGACTGGTTCTTAAGCACAGGTGCCGGAACACACCAACATGTGCTTGGCGACAGATTTTCAACATGAGGGTGGTATCTAGCAAGGTGAACTTAGAAAAATCCTGTCACCATGCGAAGGTTTCATCACAGTGTTCGTTCACCCAAAAGCTCCGATTCAGTTGCAAGGATCCGAACCTACGTCTATCGACGCTGTGTCTGAATACGCTATGAACTAAGTCATTATAGCATTACATTTCAAAAATTAAAAAAAAAATTCAGACTTAGTAAACTTTTATTTCATTACTTTCCACTAATTGATTTTCATTAAAAGTTTATGTCATAATCCATATAAATCAGTTGTTTAATGTAGCAGTCTATTTATATTTTAAATATAAAATAAACAAATTAAGAGTGATCGATGTCTTTAAAATTACTGATAATTCGACATTGTCGGCTCCTGGACTACAGGCTGAGTGCATCTATTTTTATTTGAAGCCAAACGGTTAAATGTCTACTTAGGGATTTCTGGGTACAGGCGGGCGAACACGGGTGCTTCGTACGCTATTTTCGGACCGAAGGGATTGTGTAGGGATAATTTACTTAACACGAACCTAATAACTTAAGCCATGTGTTTGTTCAAAATATTTTTGAGTAATAAACAGGAATATTACGCTACGGATAAGTTATTTAGTATCTAACAAATACTGTATTATATCACGTCCAGAAGTTGCAACAAACTAATAGTATTCTTTTTTTTTAAATAGTATTTAATGAATACACTATGGAAGCGATAAACATTAGCTTTCGGCATTATTTTTTAATATATATTAACAATGTCGACAATAAACAACACATAACAATTTTTAAAAGTGCCCGATACTCATTAAGATTCAACAAAAAATAATGTGCTACTGATTTCAACGTTTCTCTC
>MU160610.1:8373-27739 GCA_015888305.1 Antheraea pernyi | reverse complement strand
CTAAAACTTATATATAAATTTAGAGCTGTCTCTCTTTCGTTACACGTTTTCGTTTCATAAAATCCTATTCACACCGTCCCAAAAGGAGGTTCACTTCATAAATCTTAAGGTTATAACATTTACAATCATTAACAACCGCATACGACTTTACCCATTTTAATTACTTTGAACATTGATTTCTATGAATGATCGAATTTGCTTGTGCATAGTTATATACATGCCTTTTTTGTTGCTTCTTTTTTGGGGTACGCTAATTTTCGAAAATTATAAATTCATTTTTTTTTTTGCGATCTCTACTACATAGACAAATCACTGTACGACGCGGTAAATGTTCATGAAAGATAGATTAGATTCTGTAATTTTTGTAAAGGTTTTTTTTTACATTTTTTTTTTTCAAACTCTTTCATTTTTTTCCGTTTTTATGGCAGTTTACAATATTTTCGAAACTTCCTTTAAGGGCGCTGCATGCCCCCACAAAAAAGCCCGGATTATATATCTGATTATATATATCTATAGTGAAACGCGATCTTAATTGTAATAGTCAAAATATTATCAAAATTCTATTATATTGTCACCGTTATTCAACTGCAAAAATAAGCTCTAAATTTCTTTAATCCCTTACTATAAAACACTTTTGCCTAATAATAGTTTAAGAAGAATTTAACTTCATCCATTTTAAAGAGATCTATCGTTGTTGTTTTTTACTCTTATTTATTGTTTGAATAGCGGACAACTCGATCTGTAAATTGTTTTTCGTTTCGTTGTCGTGAACGGCCAAGTTTCAACATTGTAAACGAGTTTTTCTCATTATTCCTTTCATTTGGTTTATTTGTCACTTAATTCACACGGAAATTGTCGCTCATCATTCAAAATATACCGATAATACAGACCTTTTTAGTGTCAGCTTCTTGGAAGTTTCTACAGAGTTACTCAAATTTGGCAAAACTTCTTGTTACACAAATAGATGGAATTCGTTAATGACGTTCTTTGATACAATATTGTAAGGTTTGCGAATTAAAATATTAATATCTGTTTTAATTATGTAAGAGGATGGGAGGGAGGGAGTCATGCCGAATCGCACTAAATCTCACCTGAAGTGTAGAGGGGGTTTCAGCAAATATCATGTAATTTTTTTGAGCAAAAAATAGTGGAAAAATTTGGCCAAATTAGATTCAAATATAGTAAAACAACACAATTCTTCTATTTTAAATCCATGAATAAATGTAAAGTTATTAAGCATTGATATATTGAAATTTAATACAATAATCATTGTAATTTTGTATGTAATAAGAATGAAGATATATATGTAATATTAGACTATTTTGAATAAATTCAATTTGTGAAGTTCTCACATGAGATTACAAAGGTGGAGTGGGAGTAAATTGAAAAATCTCAGGACACTCACCAGGGAGAAAAGGGGAGTCAAAAATCTTCAAAAACACCTCAAATAATAAATGAATGTTCCCTAATTTGTACTGTTCTATGTTTTGAGGTATATAATTGAACACCACGTTCTTCCAAAAACTTGTAAAGTTTTGTTATTAGGAGTTGTTTATCTTGCTTGCACAGTTCATCCGTTACCCATGAATTTAAAACATGCAATAGCATTAACTTCACTTAAACGAGCCTAGAACGAATTTAGCCACCCCTGTGTGTAACCTTCGTTCCACTTTACACCACGTAGCATCATTAACGTGTCAATGCCCAATTAATTATCAGTTCTTAAATCAAGCAACGCATCTGCTTTGGACGAGTTTATAGATAAACTGAGTCGAGATAACAAGCCTGAGTTATGGAGTTTGTATAAACTGTGTAAATTAGTAAACATGTACGATGCAGTCCGCTTCCTTATTACTTGTTGGTTCTTCGCTGTTTGTTTTATTATTTGAAAAGGCTGTGATGTCTGCTGCGTTAATCTGTGCACGGTTTTCGACTTCTACTTTATGTACACGTATGGGAGGATTTAAAAAATCAATGTTGTTACAATTTACATTTTTAACACCAATAACATTGAATCGATTTTGTCTGATACCTTCTATTTAATGATTTTAAATACAATTTTGAGTGTTACGTACGTTTTTACTCCATAAACAATTAACGATATCAATAATTAAAACATGTTATAAAAAACAAACATTTATACAAATGCGCTAAAAAGTTTAATGTCATTGTTAATGTTCCAACAAGATGGTGGCCATCTTGTTACAACTTTCCAGGAAATTTTTGTGGTATCTCAGTAGAGAGTGGAGGCACGCTGAAGCTATTATTGGTTTCAGCATGAATGGGTCGGCTCTTCTGGGGTAGTACCACCCTCTCATAGAAAATCGACGTGAAGTAACAGTGCTTGCATTTTTGCGTTTCGTTCGGTCAGTGAGAGTGCCAGAGGCCCACCTCCCTTCCCCTCTACTCTCTCCCCATACTCCGTTTCCCCCAAACACAGGCTGGCAACGCACTTTCGATTCCCCCGGTGTTGTTAGTGTCTATGGACGGTGGTGATCACTTAACATCAGGTGACCCACAAGTCTGTTTGCCAGTTATGACATTAAAAAAAAAGAATTCATGGTCCGTGGTATTATTTTCCATTCACTTCACTTATGCACAATAAACAAACTATATTACATAAAACACCACCAATTTTACACAATATAGAGTCAAGTAACACAAGATTATGAATAAAATATAAAATCCACTACATGACAGACTAAAATCCTGCCGAAAACTCTATAAATATTTATGTCGATAAAATGCTCTAGCGTCATCTAGTGGTCATAAAGTTTATTAACATGAAACATAACTAGTTTTGTTTATTTGAAATTAATGTATAACTACATTTTTACTAAATGTGTTTTGTGCATTAACTTATTAAATTAACATCATCTCAAACTCTGGAAGCATTTGCGAGCGCCATTTAATTTTTTTTAAGAATTCGATATAACTTCTCCAGTAATTCGCATTTTTTTAAACTTTATTGACGATCTGTAATGTTACTCGCTCCTTTTTTTACAGGCTTTTGTTTAGCTTGCAATGTTTGTTAGTATATTCAGGTCAAATTTTGCAAACTAAATTAGTAAAAGTTCCTTTAGACTATGGCTTTGGTCTTTGTAACATTTTTTTTATATCATAGGAGGCACACGAACAGCTAGCTAGCTCTACCACCTACACATATGTACACACGTTTCCTCGATCTTGTTGACAATACACGAAAATGAAATAAAAACAAAATGGCGGGTTCCAAAATGGCCGCCATATACATTGAAAACAAAACAGCTTAACTACTCGACAATGGCAGTAATAATCTAAAAGAATAGTTGCCAAAAATAAAGCTAAAAAAAAATAATGATGTGTAGATATTTGAATACCTACATAACAAAGATTTTTTTTATTGCAACTAATAAGAAACGCGTGCGTATATAACATATAGACAAAATTAAATTATAAAATTGTGTTTTATATTAAAAAAAAAAGAACAAACGAAATTAAAAACAGTTTTAAATTACACCGAAACATAGATAATTAATTACGGCGCGCCCGTTAATCTTGTAAATCAAATGTCTTCATCCGGCCGGCAATATTTTTAGAATGACATAATGTTGCCACACATTTTTCTCGATGTCTCCGTCTAATTTTTATTTTTCCTATTTAAATATAAATTTAATGTATTATAATAGGGAGATCAAAGTGTTTAACGACATGCGTCAGCTGGAGATAATATATTAAATGGAAAGTAGGTCTGTGGTGGCCATTGGTGTGGTGTTGCTGTTAATTTTTTATTATATAACAGCTTAGGTTTTTATCTTGAAAACAACTGGTGTTAAGTTATGATGTGGTCGAAGATTGTATGTTGTAGAGATGCAATTGTTAAGGTAGACGTAACCAGAATTCATAAGATTAGAAATTAGTATATTAGTTTTGAAGTTTTTGGCGGGATATTAGTCTGTCATAATCTTGTATTATTTGATACTATATTTTGTAATATTGGTGGTGTTTTACGTAATATAGTTCGGTTATTATGCATAAATGAACTGGATGGGAAATAATACAACGTACCATGAATTTTGAGATGTCATAAAAACTCCACGGAGAGTTTTAACAAACGAGCCGCCATCTTGTTAGAACATTGAAATTTTCACAAGACACTTGCAGCATTATTACGTAGTCGACAATGGCAGTAGTAATCTAAGAAGGCTGGTTGCCAAAAGTAACTTTAAAAAAACCAGTGGCAGGGAATTGCAATACTTAATAGATATTTCTTTAGATGGTTGAGACAATTCTATAATGGCAATGGATAACTAAAGATCTTATTTTATGACTAGCTGTTACTCGTGACTTCATCTAGAATATCCGAAACGATTGGACTTTCATTGACAGATAAATCTATACTATCTATACTATAATATTATAAAGAGGTAGAGTTTGTGAATTTGTGACGTTGTAAGGGGTAATCTCAGGAACTACTGGTCCGATTTGGAAAATTCTTTCAGTGTTATATAGCTCATTTATCAGGGAAGGTTATAGGCTATATATCATCACGCTAAGACACATCATCTCAAACTCTGGAAGCATTTGCGAGCGCCATTTAATTTTTTTTAAGAATTCGATATAACTTCTCCAGTGATTCGCATTTTTTTAAACTTTATCGACGATCTGTAATGTTACTCGCTCCTTTTTTTACAGGCTTTTGTTTAGCTTGCAATGTTTGTTAGTATATTCAGGTCAAATTTTGCAAACTAAATTAGTAAAAGTTCCTTTAGACTATGGCTTTGGTCTTTGTAACATTTTTTTTATATCATAGGAGGCACACGAACAGCTAGCTAGCTCTACCACCTACACATATGTACACACGTTTCCTCGATCTTGTTGACAATACACGAAAATGAAATAAAAACAAAATGGCGGGTTCCAAAATGGCCGCCATATACATTGAAAACAAAACAGCTTAACTACTCGACAATGGCAGTAATAATCTAAAAGAATAGTTGCCAAAAATAAAGCTAAAAAAAAATAATGATGTGTAGATATTTGAATACCTACATAACAAAGATTTTTTTTATTGCAACTAATAAGAAACGCGTGCGTATATAACATATAGACAAAATTAAATTATAAAATTGTGTTTTATATTAAAAAAAAAGAACAAACGAAATTAAAAACAGTTTTAAATTACACCGAAACATAGATAATTAATTACGGCGCGCCCGTTAATCTTGTAAATCAAATGTCTTCATCCGGCCGGCAATATTTTTAGAATGACATAATGTTGCCACACATTTTTCTCGATGTCTCCGTCTAATTTTTATTTTTCCTATTTAAATATAAATTTAATGTATTATAATAGGGAGATCAAAGTGTTTAACGACATGCGTCAGCTGGAGATAATATATTAAATGGAAAGTAGGTCTGTGGTGGCCATTGGTGTGGTGTTGCTGTTAATTTTTTATTATATAACAGCTTAGGTTTTTATCTTGAAAACAACTGGTGTTAAGTTATGATGTGGTCGAAGATTGTATGTTGTAGAGATGCAATTGTTAAGGTAGATGTAACCAGAATGGATAATAGAAATGAGTATATTAGTTTTGAAGTTTTTGGCGGGATATTAGTCTGTCATAATCTTGTATTATTTGATACTATATTTTGTAATATTGGTGGTGTTTTACGTAATATAGTTCGGTTATAATGCATAAATGAACTGGATGGGAAATAATACAACGGAGCATGAATTCTGAAAAGTCATAAAAACTCCACGGAGAATTCTAACAAACGAGCCGCCATCTTGTTAGAGCCGCCATCATCCAACATTGAAATTTTCACAAGACACTTGCAGCATTATTACGTAGTAATGGCAGTAATAATCTAAGAAGGCTGGTTGCCAAAAGTAACTTTATAAAAACCAGTGACAGGAAATTGCTACTAGGAGGCACACGAACAGCTAGCTAGCTCTACCACCTACACATATGTACACACAACATGTTTCCTCGATCCTGTTGACAATACACGAAAATGAAATAAAAACAAAATGGCGGGTTCCAAAATGGCCGCCATATACATTGAAAACAAAACAGCTTAACTACTCGACAATGGCAGTAATAATCTAAAAGAATAGTTGCCAAAAATAAAGCTAAAAAAAAATAATGATGTGTAGATATTTGAATACCTACATAACAAAGATTTTTTTTATTGCAACTAATAAGAAACGCGTGCGTATATAACATATAGACAAAATTAAATTATAAAATTGTGTTTTATATTAAAAAAAAAGAACAAACGAAATTAAAAACAGTTTTAAATTACACCGAAACATAGATAATTAATTACGGCGCGCCCGTTAATCTTGTAAATCAAATGTCTTCATCCGGCCGGCAATATTTTTAGAATGACATAATGTTGCCACACATTTTTCTCGATGTCTCCGTCTAATTTTTATTTTTCCTATTTAAATATAAATTTAATGTATTATAATAGGGAGATCAAAGTGTTTAACGACATGCGTCAGCTGGAGATAATATATTAAATGGAAAGTAGGTCTGTGGTGGCCATTGGTGTGGTGTTGCTGTTAATTTTTTATTATATAACAGCTTAGGTTTTTATCTTGAAAACAACTGGTGTTAAGTTATGATGTGGTCGAAGATTGTATGTTGTAGAGATGCAATTGTTAAGGTAGATGTAACCAGAATGGATAATAGAAATGAGTATATTAGTTTTGAAGTTTTTGGCGGGATATTAGTCTGTCATAATCTTGTATTATTTGATACTATATTTTGTAATATTGGTGGTGTTTTACGTAATATAGTTCGGTTAAATGAACTGGATGGGAAATAATACAACGTACCATGAATTTTGAGATGTCATAAAAACTCCACGGAGAGTTTTAACAAACGAGCCGCCATCTTGTTAGAACATTGAAATTTTCACAAGACACTTGCAGCATTATTACGTAGTCGACAATGGCAGTAGTAATCTAAGAAGGCTGGTTGCCAAAAGTAACTTTATAAAAACCAGTGACAGGAAATTGCTACACCTAATAGGTATAATATCTTTAGATGGTTGTGACAATTCTATAATGGCAATGGATAACTAACGATCTAATTCTATGACTAGCTGTTACTCGTAACTTCATCTAGAATATCCGAAACGATTGGACTTTCATTGACAGATAAATGACAGACGAATGAAATTATAAGAAGTGACTAATACGCTATTTTATTTTGGATTATTGATATTATAACATATATGTGTATATTTGTTTAAATCTGGGCAATTACCAATTAGAAGAGTTATAGACTAGAACATAACGTTGATTTTTCCAAGGGGCTGAGCAATTTCTTACGAAATATATACAAAAGTACGGCAGAATGAATGACTGTAAGTGCACTCTTTGTCACTCCGAAAAGTAACAAAGCCCGGCCTTGCGGCCGCCTATACGATTGACGTGGATTGACACTCGAACGAACGATTGACACCTTGTTCTAGAAACAAAATAATAATAACAAAGCAAAAGAAAGCAAAATAAATTAAAAAACTTACTCGGCTTCTCTGCCTCGCGTCGGACCTGTGAACAGCACACGAAAACACAGAAAAAAAACAACAAAGGAAATAGCAGGTAGGTGCGTAAGCGAAAATAAAAAATCTCACTCAAACACGTGGGTCGGTGTAAGTTACGAAAAAAAACACGGAGCGCACGTGCGTACGCCACCGCGTCCTGATCGGAACTCCTCCCCGAAACTTCTTATGGGCTTTGAAATTCTGATCCGCAACGTTTTTGTGTGACAAAAAGTGGTGGGGGTAAACACTGTGTCGGGTAGAGTGTTGAAAACACCGGTTCTCGTCTGAACACTGAATTTAAGGCACATAGGGTGCGGTGAGTGTTTTTAGATGGGCGGCCGCCTGGGTATAACGCGTAACGTTAGTTCTTTTTTTGTACTCTACAATTAAAATATTTTCTTGTAATACTAAAGTTTGACTTCTATCGTGTGGCTTTACGACACAACCGGTTTTTTTTTAAAATTTAATTAAAAGTCATTAAAAAAGAGAACGTAATAAAAAAGTTGACGTAATGTCGAAAAGAACATGCGACCTTCCTAATTTTAGTGCGCCACCTTGCCCGCCGGCATACGGAAGTAGAGTAAATTACTAATAAAACATAATAAATAAATTCCATAGCAACTCGTAAATATTTTAAAGGTGTTGTTACTCCCATATATTTCAATTCGAAGCCTCTATATAACGTTTACGACCGATTATAAAAATGTGTTTATTTTCATAATATTCTCGCTTCACGTTCAACGGTTAATTAAAATATCTATCCATCATTACGCTAACTTTAGGGCGGTTGGGATAGGCGGAAGTGATGGATTGTCAAGCTAGTATATCGATGGCTAAGAATCAATAGTATCTATCTCAATAAAGTTAATTTTACAGGAGAAAAAAATCATTTCCTGCATTGAATAGAAATATACCTGAAATGATTATATCTTTAATAGTAGAAAAAAATGCTGAAATACGTTATATGTCCTAGCATTACCATAAGATGGGACTATTTATAATAAACGTGAATCAATTTGCATTAAAAAGTGAAAAACGTAAAAAACTGAGATATACACTTTTGGTTCTATTCTTAATCGTCGATATTACTAATAAAACATAATAAATAAATTCCATAGCAACTCGTAAATATTTTAAAGGTGTTGTTACTCCCATATATTTCAATTCGAAGCCTCTATATAACGTTTACGACCGATTATAAAAATGTGTTTATTTTCATAATATTCTCGCTTCACGTTCAACGGTTAATTAAAATATCTATCCATCATCACGCTAACTTTAGGGCGGTTGGGATAGGCGGAAGTGATGGATTGTCAAGCTAGTATATCGATGGCTAAGAATCAACAGTGTATATCGCAATAAAGTTAATTTTGTAGGAGATAAAAAAACATTTCCTGCATTGAATAGAAATATACCTGAAATGATTATATCTTTAATAGTAGAAAAAAATGCTGAAATACGTTATATGTCCTAGCATTACCATAAGATGGGACTATTTATAATAAACGTGAATCAATTTGCATTAAAAAGTGAAAAACGTAAAAAACTGAGATATACACTTTTGGTTCTATTCTTAATCGTCGATATTCAATACTAAAATATCCTTTATTCAATTTAGGCCCCGAGAAGGCGCTTATGAACGTCAAAGCTACCACCGGTTCGGAAAACAACGTATCGAGAAGAACCGGCAAGAAACTCGATCTGGTTCATGTTATATATTTTTACAAAACATAATTAGTTACGTTCGTTATTAGTCGATGCACAGAGAGGCGTCATTTCTAGACGTCACAATCGGTCACGTATTTTTTCGCTATAGAAAATATAAAAAAAAAACATATATATATATATATATAGTATGATGGTGGACGAATATAAGAGTAGAGAAAGACCGAAGAAGGTATGGATGGATTGTGTGAAAAATGATATGTGTGAATGAGATGACATCTGATAGGGGAGAGTGGAAGAGGAAAACATGTTGTGCTAACCCTATTTCGGTGGGATAAGGGTGAGATGATAATTTGACTGATAGAAAGGCACGTTTTTCCTGAGTGACACGGCTATAAATTACCATTAATTTTTATACTGTAATTAATACATGGAAAGCCGCGAGCGAATGAAAGTATTTTATATGATTTATATATTTTTTCTCGAGGTTTTATCATGAACGTGGAATGGTTATTGAGTTATGCAGATGAAAACGCGGTAACTAATTTTAAAAAAAATGACCAAAAAGACAATATAATTCAAATTACATACATAAATACGGATAAATTACGGACATGTTTACAATGAAAAACATATTTTTGCTAAATATCATGCGGACGAAGTCGCGAATAACAGCTAGTCTAAAATAGAATAACCTAAATTACTTCCTATAACATTCTTCTTATACGCATCTGCCGGTGAAAATCCCGTAAAAATAGGTCGAACCGTTTTGGAGACAGTACTCCGGGCGAAGCCATGGTTAACAGCTGGTCTAAATCAAAATAGACTAAATTACTTGTTATAATGGCCGCTACCTGCCGGTGAAAATTGGTCCAACTGTTTTGAAGATAGCATTAAGGACGAAGCCGCGGTAACAACTAGGCTAATTTAGAGTAGCCTAAGTAACCCGCAGTAATTTCAACTATCTGCCAGTGAAATTCCCGTCAAAATCGGTCCAGCCGTTTCGGAGATTACCCGGAACAAACAGACAAAAAGACCGACAAAAATTTTTAACATTACATTTTTGTTGTCAGTAAGTAGCCTGTATAGTTTCATACCCAATCAGTAAAAAAATGTTATTTTTATATTGCATACATACACTTCATTTTTATTATATGTATAGATAAGAAATGCGAATTCGTTTGTTTGTTACGCTTTAATTACTAAATCGCTGATCATAAAATGTTGCAAACGTCTTGTCTGGAATAAAGGACTTGGGTACATTCCAGCCAGAATAAAAGTAGTTCCCAAGACACAGACCAAATCTAAATTAATGCGAACAAAAGATAGTAATTTCATAAAATATCGATTATACGGTCTACAAATAATGGGGGCTTCATCGAAACGGACTTTCACTTGATCTCTGTATCGGAAATTATCAATCTAGCACATTTTAAAAAGTTTTCTTAAAAATAATAAAAAATTTGCCGTTAAGCATATTCGTTGCGGATCGAACAGTAACATATTCGTTTTGATTTTAACGTAAAGTAAAATGGACATGTACAGGAAATTTTGACGATCATAATTCTAGTAGTTATAGCTATACTTCAATATCTTAGTCATTTATATATATATATATATAATATATATAATAGACTAGCTGACCCGTGCCTACGTCGCTGGGCGGTAAACATTTATAAAACACTACGTTTTGCGACTTAAACATAAAATTTAGACGTATGCTGTCGTTGACTTTTTTGTAGGCATTATCGAGCTCTACAACTTTACTCTAGGACTCAATCATATATCTCTCATCGTTAAGGCAATGTTCGCAAGAAACGTTTTCGTTCAACCGTTTTTTCTCCGACTTGCTTTACAAATCCGACTACCACCAAAAAGTTTTTTCATTTTTCGGGTTAATATATATGACACACACAAATAACGTGGTTTTCTATTGGTAAAATAATTTTTAAAACAGGATTAGTAGTTCCTGGGATTACCCCCTACAACATCACAAACTCACAAACTTTACCTCTTTATAATATTAATATAGATAGCATAGATTAATCATCATACAGTTGTAGCCTTTTCATTTTACCTTCATCCTTATCACGGTACTATATTACAAATTACGAGTAACATACTTGAATATTCATTGTTAACGGATGCCAACTTTACGACTGCAAGTTTAATATATCTCTTACCAGAAAATATAGACGAAGTTTATTGCGCGTTATTGCCAGCGTATCCGTAGTTCTTCGCGTAATTTCTCCGGTGA
The DNA here is from genome assembly GCA_015888305.1 of Antheraea pernyi. NCBI lineage: Eukaryota > Metazoa > Arthropoda > Insecta > Lepidoptera > Saturniidae > Antheraea > Antheraea pernyi. Next base: position 16,278 of record MU160610.1, on the reverse strand, counting down.
TGATTACATAAATATAGTTTATAGAGGGTCTTATAGTACAGTCTGGTATACGTTTTACGGCATAAAATATATCTACATAGCTTCGTAATGCTCGCCTAATTATACTGTTATAATAAGTATTAAAATATGATCCTAGTCGTATGCTTTGCTTCGGTTTGTCCTATCTCCATGTCAGACATATTTATTAGTAGCCGTGCACGTGGCTTCGTCCGCCTGAAACTGTATGTAAAAAAGGAGCGATTAATAAAGATATATCTCGGTGTATTAAGTCCATTTACTTTTATATTTTTCTCTCGTACTTAAGTCGCGTCGTCGTTAAAATTACAGTAACTTTTGATAGACCGAACCGATTTTAATTAAAGATGGACTAAATGTTAATCTAGGGGATGCTTTATGATTTTCATGGGAAGATTTTATCATGTAAATAGTATTTTATCAGTGATGCAACTGCAACTATTTTTTTACAAAAATCTAAAAAACTTTAGATTTAAATTCTTATTATATATATAGAAGACTAGCTATGTCTATAATAATCATAAATACAGTGGTACAACAAAATACAGTGGCACAACAAAATAATCCCAAGGAGGGTTGATGTCAGGCAGGCGGCCGATCGTAAAAATTAAGCGAAATTATATAACCACAACATGACAAACATGTTATACCGACCCTACTTATGTGGGATAAGGGTAAGAAGAAGACTAGCTATGTCTCCCGTTTTCGTCCGCGTAGAATGTAACAAACGACTTTTGTGCAGTGTAAATATGCGCGTGGAGCGCGCGCGGTCCTGGATACATCTTTAGTTGGTAATATTTGCGCAGAACGTTATTTTTTAAGATCAAAGTACCCAAAGTTACACTTTATAACATCAGCTATCTGCCAGTGAAATTCCAGTTAAAATCGGTCCAACCGCTTCGGAGATTTGTCGGAGTACGTAAACAGACAAAAAAATTCAAATTGTTTTTGTTGTTACATTCACCGTATATACTTTCATATCAATTTAGTAAAAAGCTTTTATTTTGACATTATAAACAGACTTCAATTTTATTTATATGTGTGTAGCTGTGAATATGAGTTCGTTTGTTTGTTACGTTGAAATTTTGCATACACGTCAGAGGTACAGAGAAATAGACATACATTTCCTTTTCAAAATAATACTGTTTTATAGTACAAGTCTATATACACCCGAGCGAACCTACTGACAACAGCTAATTTTATAGAATTCATTACCAGATTTAGTAATAGGTTCAGGTAATTAACCATATAGACCAATGTCGAACGAATTAGAAGCCCAGTCGAACCCAAATATTATAATCTCGATTTATGTAACTACATTCTTCAAAATTTTACGAGTCCGAATTTCCAAATTATTCTCAAAACTATGTAAGGCGAAGGTGACAGGGTACTGTTTATACTAAACTAACTTCTTCCCGCGACTTCGTAGGCGCAGAATAATTACTGTCTAAAGTCTAAAGCTGTCTAAAGAAAAAAATAACTTTTTTTTTTTTTCGAACTGACTACGCTATTGACCAAGCAAGGTCTTAACAGCTTCACCGGACTACTAAGGCGAGCGCTTAAGGTACTCAGCCAATTTTATTTTGACAACTAGCTCAAGGGTGCGCGGCACACCTTGGCTTTGGCTGTTGCCTGATACATGCAATTCGCGACTTATGTAAGCTAACCTAAGCTAAGTTAACTATTCATACATATATGAGTTGTTGAAACATATATGTGTACCAAGCATACATACCTCAACAACCCTTATATATATTTCGTATCGGATACGAAAAAAGATAACGATTTTGAAACATTGTTCATTTTTGGTCCACACCTACTGGTCTTAGCGTGATGATATACAGCCTTCCTCTATAAATGTGCAATCTAACACTGAAATATTTATTCAAACCGGACCAGTAGTACCTGAGATTTGCACGTTCAAGCAAACTACTTAAGTCTTCAGCTTTATAAAATAAATACTAATATTAAAGATAAAGTATGTGAGTTTGTGACGTTGTAGGGGGTAATCTCAAGAACTTAGCGTGATGATATATAACCTAAAGCCTCCCTCGATAAATGAGTTATGTATCACTGAACGAATTTTTCAAATCGGACCAGTAGTTCCTGAGAAACAAACCCTCCAGCTTTATAATGTCGGTATAGAAATCTTTTTACTCATTTCATTTTTATTGATATGAGACAATATATCTAATTATGTATTAGTTTAAAAGCTAGGGATTATATTGGAGTGATGACATCGGATAATATAGCCTCAAGTCACCACAGTAGTGTTTCTTGAATCAAATTGTTTTGAATGAATAGAAGTTGCGCAAAAATTAGTTATTAGGTCAGTTGACGTTGCTTATGTGTCAGCCATATAATGTATTAATTGACTTAAACGTGTCGAGTTATGTTTACTTGCTGTTCTCGGGTCTTGCTCGCTTTATTATGCATTATATATCTTTTTCATGATTACTAAAATGATTCTTGATATTTTTATAGCCTATCAATTTTGGAATATTATACATTAAGTATCTGTTTACAACATTTTATTGACATCGGTTTAGAATATTTAAAAAAAAACAAAAACAGTACTATTGATAATTTTGATTAATCCATCATTTTCCGAATTATTTATTTCTTTTACAATATAGTTCTTATATTCTATATATATATTTTATATAAAATCCAAGGCAAATGACATCATTGTTTTGTGTTTCGCTGATCAAAGAATTCTCAGTATATATAAGTCGTGTCACTCAATCCGAATCCAAGCGAGCCTTTATCTTGTCATTTACGAATGAGCTGTTTTCGATTTCAAGATACACCCGATCTGAAAGAGCGTTTCTATTATATAAAAATGATAAATCACAAGTTTTGGACTATAAACATTTATGATTAAAACATCTGAAACTGGCGAGTGTGTTGGTAAAAACATTTCTATCTATCGGTGTCCTTACTTTTAATTTATTTTGGTACTTGTGTATTAAATGTTCCGCGGCCGGCTCGCGTCATTTTTTTCACAAGTCTAACTTAACCAAATCAATTTTAGAGCATATAGTCGAGAAAAAAAAAGGAAATCTATATCAACCCATTTTCCACATAAATCTTATTGAATACTTTGTTATTAAATAAAGTCTTTTGGAATCTAAATGTGTTTAAAGGGCTGCATTTGGAATCCGCATCTTGATATAAAGATTGAAGGGAATGTGAGCAGCGGGGAAGGGGTGATTTCCCTTTCCCGCGGAAAATCATAGTTACTAAAATTTTTACGTTCAAAGTTTTGAGGTTATGTGTCATTTGATACACAAGTATGTTATTTCTCAATTATTACTTTTTTATATAAGTAATTTGAAATCATTCGGCCATCTTTTTGATTTTAAAAAAATCTAAATACGCGTCCAGTCTTATGTAATCTATTTTAATGTTTATCTTATTAAATTTGTTTAAAGCTTTTATATTTATTTACTACACAGAGATAGACTTTTACTATATTAGGAGAATAAATAAATATGGCATCATTGTTTGCAGAATTATTCACATTAGGTACAGTCCTCGCAAAACTTTTTGACCGCCCTGAATTTAGTTGCGAAGAACAAAATTTAGATATAAATACGTGTTACAGTATAACATCGAGACCATATGAGGACAAATAAATGCCATTTTGAGATAACTATAATAATCTTTTGACATTATCTTGTATTACTTTAGAGTATATTACGCGCAAGCCCTAACTTTGGCCACATACACAGCGGTCAGAAAGACTGACGACGATTGGACCTATCGCATTCCATCTATACTAATATTATAAAGAGGTAAAGTTTGTGACGTTGTCGGGGGTAATCTCAAGAACTACTGATCCGATTTGAAAAATTATTTCAGTGTTATATAGCTCGTTTATCGAGGAAGGTTATAAGCTATATATCATTACGCTAAAACTAATAGGAGCGGAGCAACAATGAAGGGTGTTTCAAAATCGGGTATTTTTTCCTCTTGAGAACTTTCGCTGCGTGTTAGCGTTAGCCCAAAGTAAATATTCCACGCGAACGAAGTCGCTAGCAGAGGCTATTATGTTATAAACTTGGTATCATTACATAGTATAAAACAAAGTCCTCTGCCGTATCTGTTCGCGATAAATTCAAATAACTACTCAACGGATTTTCATGCGGATTTCACAGTAGATAGAGATCGCGAAGTAGGTTTAGGTTATAATTTGTCTATATTTTGTAAATTATCAGGGTAAGACAACGCCCTTCGGATCCGCTAGTCTTTCTGTATAATTAAAGTTGTAGAGGTCTGTGCGTGCAGTACCCAAAAACTATTTCATAAATTTCGATCTTTTTTAGTTTTACTTCTGTAAACTACAGTAAATACATACTTCTGTAACACTTAGGTTAAAAATGGTCTCTAGTATCATTTAATATAATATAGAGTAATTAAAGTTTCAATGAACTACGATTTTTATAATCACGTCGCGTTGTGTAATGCGTTTTCTTATCGTGGAGAATTATAACAAGCGGTAAGGTGTTTATGTTTTCCTCTGTAAATAATAATATATTGTTAAAATAATAAATAACGCAGACGAAATTAGTATTTTAATATGGAAGGATTGAATATTTGATAAGAGAAGTGAAGAAAATTAAAACCAAATGTGTATCTTGGTTACTGTCCTTTCTATTCTAAGGAAAAGGCAAAGGTATCTAGACCATACAGCCAAGTCGGACATCATTTCAAAACCATAGATAAAATCAATAACTTTAGCCGTCGAAAATGACATTTATGATTTCATGTTCGCCACAGATTAAATAAAATTTCTGTGAAATGTTGTTCCAATGACAGTGTGACCTCGTTGGATTCGGTCACGGTGGTGCGGCAGTCTGTTAAATTGGGTACTAACTACTGCTTACGGCCTTTTTTTCCGATTTCCTTATTCACGCTCGATTTTTGTGAAAGAACAATCATAAAATAATTTACCATTTTCGTTCTAATTTACCTTAAAATTGTTTCGTAACAATGGATAGTACTTGTTTATTTTTCTATTCGGATCTCTCCTTTGAAGCTTTCTACTAGTTTGATTGGAATTTAGGTTATTTGCACTCGATCGTTTGACAATAGTCTAATTTATATGCCGAGCCGTATAATTGACCTTGTTTAATTGATCGGCCGGATTTTTTTAATAATATAGAAGTTATAATAACTTTTTGACGTAGTAACGTCTTATAAATCGATGATCATCGGCTGTACGCACGAGAAAGCATGATTCATTGTCACGTTCCGCCTGAGCCGAGCGTGCAAGCCAGAGTGTGGAATAATCGATAAAGAGGCGCGATCGGCTTATAGAATAATTCATTTCATAAAAGAATGCTTTATTTCATCAATGTTTTCTTCTGACGATACTACGTAAAATTATTATTCGTAAATCGATTTTACAGACAACCAATTTTTTAAAGATATTTTATGACCGAGCGACACGTATCTCAATATATCTGTCTATTTAAACAAATCTATTCTATTACTGATATATTTTATTATTATTTTTCTTATATATGTTACAAACTGTTGCCAGTTATTCTGCTGTTGATTACTATACTATTGTATATCGTATAGCCATTCGTTACACGGTAATGAAATTAACGTTCGATGGTCTCACCGTGACCAAGTGCGAGCGACATGTAGTGCTCTCCCTCTCACACCTATTGGGCATTGCATTTTTTTTTATGTCATAGTTATCAAACGAACATGTGGGTCAACTGATGTTAAGTGATCACCACCGTCCATGGACACTAACAACACCAGAGGAGTCGCAAGTGCGTTGCCACCGTTTGGGGGGAAGGGTTAGGGGAGGGAGAGGAGAGGGGAAGGGAGGTGGGCCTCCGGCGCTCTCACTGACCGAACGATACGCAACAATGCAAGCACTGTTCCGTCACGTCGGTTTTCTGTGGGTCGGGTGGTAGTACCCTGGGCGAGCCGAACCATTCATGCTGACACCAGTAATAGCTTCAGCGTGGCTCTACCACCATTAAAGCTTGCTAGTTTACAAGTTTCAATCAACAATAGAATAATGATTTTCAATCATTTTTTATCCATTGCATAGGAATACATTAATTAAAATGCATTACATTAATAGTTGATGTAATAATTACCATATTTACTTTCGCCTGTTAGGTCATAAAAATTGTAATATTTCGTTCACAGTAGGAATATGTTTTATTGTAGCTTCTTACGGAATTAACATTCACACATGTTGAAAAATAGAACAAATATTTTTTATTGTTAGAAAATAAATAGTATGTATGCAAACAGATAACTAAAATACATAGAGATGTAAATTGCTAATAACTAACAAACCCATTGAGCTACATACATGCTGGATTTTATATGGGGGCCCAAAACAACACACCAACGTCCAGTCGTTAGATATTTGTAGCATAAAAATAAAGAAATAAATATTTAAAAAGGCGCTTACAAGAAAGAGTTCCGCACTTTTTTTCTCGAACTGACTACGCTATTAATCTAGCAAGGTCTTAAACAGCTTCACCGGACTACTAAGGCGAGCGCTTAAGGCACTCAGCCGATTTTATTTGACAACTAGCTCAAGGGTGCACCGCACTCCTCGGCTTGGGCTATTGCCTGATATATGCAATTCGTGACCCATCTGAGCTAAGCTAAGCTAACTATTCATACGTATATGAGTTGTTCAAACATATATGTGTACCAAGCATACATACCTCAACAACTCTTATATATATTTCGTATCGGATAATTTTCAAAACTATTTCAGTTTGATAAGGGAAAAAAAATACCACACACTGAGTAAAATGAAACTAAAGTAATGAAATTCTAAATATCATTATAAACTATGCTTTTGTGTTCACCGTAACTGTTTTATCGAATTGATTGAACGAAAACTAACTCCTTTATTACATAAGAAACTAACTTAAGAATGTCAAATTTTATTACTTTTAAATTAGATTTAAATTATCATATTATCACAATTTTAAACTAATTTTATTGAAACCAATTCGACGTTTATAAATACATTCAAAATAAAACTCGCTTGGTCACCTGCTACGTCATTTATTATACAGGTTCAATATAATTGTCGAAAAACCATTATGCGTGGCTGCAAACTGCCTACACTGACAGCGCCATGGCGTGATCAATTTAAAAACTTCAAAAACGTTCGAAACTCAAACGGGAACATAACGTTTCTCTTAGTACCGTATTCTCTCTCACATTAGGTTCCGATTAGTTGTGCTGTGTACTTAGATTAATTATTGCCTAATTAATTGTATTATTAAATATTTATATTATTATTGACCTCATTTTTTGAATCTCTTAATGAAAATCAGTCCGCTAGTTTTTAATGAGACAGATGAAACATATATTTAATACGAATAAAGTAATTAAAAATAATTTTCTTGTTTACCAACTAGAAATAAGTGTAATTCTTCAGTAATTATATTAATTATACATTCCTATTTTCTAAATGGAATTCTTTGTTTTCGTTCTCGATGGATTTAGTTACGAGATTAGAAGTTAAAAACTAAATTTACCTTTCAATCTGGAGTCGAATCAAATTATTGACTTTTAGAACGCATTGATAAAAAATATTTTTTTTAAATACGAAATTAGAAACCAAATAGAATCTTCAATTATAAACCTCTTTTGTTTTATATTAATCGTCTAACTAAACAAAAAGTTCAAAGTAATTATCGACTTTTGTGATCTATGAACTCGACTGGCAAAAAGTCAATGATTTGCAAGACTGATTCCACATAATGTTAAAGTCTTGGCTGGAATAATACTTAAAAAGAAGTCGAGTAATTGTCTGTCTGTCAAATTAATACTGATAAGGTTAGGTCATTGTCTATGAAAATCGGGAGAAAGAGTATATATATATATATA
>MU160609.1:0-55947 GCA_015888305.1 Antheraea pernyi | reverse complement strand
ACCGGGGAGGATGGGTCGGGGGACCCATCTTCCCATTGCACAGGTCCGGCGGAAGGAGGAGACGGCCGGCGTGTACCCGGCTGTCTCCTAACAAGACGGGGCCCGGCGGCGGCGCTTTCGCTACTGGGCCAACCGCTGGGACGGCACGATGAAGTCTATAGAGATCTCGTGCCGCCCCAACTATAGCGGCAGCGGTACACCGTGGGGTTTTAGTCCGTGCGACTCGGACATAACCCACCCTCTCCCCCGGGAGGGTGGCGTATCCATAAGGGATTTCCCCACGTTAAAAAAAAAAAAGGTGAAACTTGCGAAAAAGGATAACGCGAACTCGCCTCGGGCGAGCGCGGTGAATTTAATTCGAAACCTTTTTAAACCAAGTATTTAACTTTTTTTAATAACAACGTTATGGTTTTGGACAAACCGGGGGTTAATTGACAATTTTATACATATCGAAATGTTAATGAATCGACACATTATTTCTCTGGCAATGATGTACATATGAATTCAAAATTTATGTCTTCGGACATTACACTTGCATGACCACTCTGCTAGCACGACTTTATATAAGTTCTCACTTTTTTAATTATCATCGGCACTAATCTTCCAGATTGTTACTGCCATTGTCGAATAGGCATATGACAAATGTCTTGTGATCTTTTCAATATTGTAACAAGATGGTAGCTCCCTTGTTTCCAGAACTTTCCATGGAGTTTTTGTAGCTTCTCAGGATTCATCATTCTCAGGACTCCGTGGTATTATTTCCCACCCACCTCACTCGTGCACATTGTTTACATATACCACCGATATTACAAAATATAGAGTAAAATAACACAAGACTATGTATAAAATATAAAATCCACTACATGATACGACTTAAGATTACGCCAAAAACTCAATTAGTTATTCTATTTGTGTATTTTTTTTTATTAAAAAAAGTGTTATCTCTTCGTCTTGTTTTCTGAATACTTTAAAGATTTTAGCGTTTGCTTAAAATCCCATTTCATATTAAATGACGACGTGGTCAAAAATTATTTTTATGTCATATCAGGCAAACGAACAGTTCGGTCACCTGATTTTAAGTGATCACCACCGTCCATAGACACTAATAGCACTAGGGGAGTCGTAAGTGCCTAGCCAGCCTTTGTTTGGGGGAGACGATAGGGCAGGTGGGCCTCCGGCGCTCTCACTGACCGAACGAAACGCAACAATGCAAGCACTGTTACTTCACGTCGGTTTTTTCTAAGGGTAGTACTACCTCGGGCGTATTGTATTTGACTCATGCTGTAATAGCAGTAATAGCTCCAGCGTGGCTCTACCACCTACGAAATCTTATCTTATCTAATGCTATCTCTTTCTCTTGTTTTTCGAATACTTTCAAGATTTTAGTACTTAAAATATCATCTAATATTTGTCGATGTGGTCTAAAATGGTAAACACACTAAAACTAGAGAGGACATGCTATCAAGTACAGCCGTCTGAACACAACAACAGATGTTTGGCGGTAGATTCTCAACTTGAGGGTGGTAGCTAGCCAGGCGGGCTTAGAAAAAGTCCTACCACCATGCTATGACTTCACCACGATGTATTCCATCACCGTCCGCTCCGACTCAGTTGCAAGGATTCGAACCTACGTCCGTCGACGCGGTGTCCGAACACGCTATCAACTATCCCGCTATGAACTATCAGATCATGCCGCCGTGGTCTGGGTGTAAATTTCGCTCCCGCACACCAGACTAGGCCCCCTTCGGCAGCCTCTCAAGCCTAGGTTCGATCCCTCGGCGTGGAGCCCTTGAGTACGCTGCTCGCGCGATACAGTGACACAAAATCTTACATCACTGCGACAACATTACACATATCACCTCCACACACGTGCACGCATACACGCTTACACATGCAGGTGGAAGGGTTTTATTTTTTCCCCTTATCAAACTGAAATAGTTTAGAATATTATCCGATACGAAATATATATAAGGGTTGTTGAGGTATGTATGCTTGGTACACATATATGTTTCAACAACTCATATATGTATGAATAGTTAGCTTAGCTTAGGTTAGCTCAGATAGGTCGCGAATTGCATGTATCAGGCAACAGCCAAAGCCGAGGTGTGCCGCGCACCCTTGAGCTAGTTGTCAAAATAAAATCGGCAGAGTGCCTTAAGCGCTCGCCTTAGTAGTCCGGTGAAGCTGTTAAGACCTTGCTTGGTCAATAGCGTAGTTAGTTCGAAAAAAAAAGTTGTTCTTGCCGGTTCTTCTCGATGACTGGATTGTTTACCGAACCGGTGCAGTGGTAACATTTACGTTCATAAGCGCCATCTTAGGACCCAAATTAAATAAAGTATTTTTTTATTTTGTTTTATTTTTTATTTTGACATCATTTATTTTATTATACTTAATATTTGCCTTTATATTAGCCTAGATATTTGACTTTATATTTGATATACTGTACATGACAATCCTGACCTACTTTAAATCTTCAAGGATCTTTAAGGATTATTGTCATTATTTTATTTTATTGTTTATTTCTCAAAAAAGAATCGTGTAAATGACAATCCTGATCTACTGTAAATCTTCAAAGTAATTAACATTTTTAATCAGATAAGGATTGATATTGTCATTATTTTATTTTATTGTTTATTTCTCAAAAAAGCATCGCAAGTAACAGATTATTTTTGAAGTGAAACTTCTCTAGAGTCGTTGTGATTTCAAACCGGAAGCTATGGAAAAAACGACAGGTAAGAGACACAAACACAAAAATTAGTGAGCTAAATTACTAGATAGGGAATGTCGGTGTGTCAAACCGTATGTGATGGGAAAAACGACAAGTAAGAGACACAAATACAAAAATTAGTGAGCCAGAGCGAGAGAGCAAATGTCGGTGTGATTGCACACTGTTTAATACTTGCTTGTATTTGAGCATTTAACGTGTGTTAGTATATGTGAAAAGTACGTGAGCTAATACTACTGTACACTGTATGCGGCTGCGTATTACAGCTTTTTAGTAAGAAGTCAGCGTGGTGTGTTATTATTTAACAGTGTTTGGGAGTATTTTTATATCTTGTTGTGCTAAATAATAAATTCATTTTTAAACAAATAAATTTTGTAATTATCCTACCCTTGTTATATATATTCATCTCATTCTTTTGTCGATTTACTGAAGTTTCACTTCTACTGTGTGTTAATCGCACAAATACCTTTTTTAACAATTAAGTATATGTAAAAATGATTCCTGTTTATTATTTTTAGGAAATAGATACAATATGTCGTTACATTTCAAAAGGAGCTAAATCCAGGTTTAATCGTTCATATAACATGTTTAATTTTTTTAACATTTCCAGTTATTATACCCCGAGGAAGAAGTTTTTTGCCCTTCAAAAGGTTTTTTGTTTTTTAATAATCTTCATATTACAAATGTACATACTTTGAAGATCTTGGAAAATAACGTATAAAAATTAAGAACGGTTAAAATTAAATTTAACTCATTTTGAAATATATCGACACATTATGTCACTAGGAACTTTTTGGTTGGCGTTTTATTTAAATATACAACTCCGTATTACGTTATTTTGATATAAATTTAGTTTAGTTCAATAAGCGTGAGTAATGTAAATGTTTGAAAAATATCTTTACGACAGCTCCGTTACAGTACATCGACTTTTCTGTGTTTTCTATAAATATGATATGAACAAGATGATACCCGCGGAACCGTCTTCGTTTTTTGACGGTTTTATGTACAGAAGAAAAAATATAAGCACTACATAGCTTGCTCAACCCGTCGTGCTTGAAAATCTATAGTTTTTTTATACTTTGATAATGTTATATTAAATGAAGATATTGTGTTTTTTTTAGATAAGGACCATCTGTCTAATTAGTAAAATATTTGATTGAAGAAGGCATTACTTTGCGGAAGTCCATCAATAAATTCTAAAGTGGAGGTTACTTTGCACTTCCGCTTGGAATAGATTGGCTTCTATTACGTCTCAATGCAACAAAAAAGTTTGTTTTTAATTGTCCGAGGTGTACTTGAGTTATATCTGAAACTGGTAATAGAGAGAGCGAAATATTGGTATCTAAAACATTGAAAAGGATGAAAAACGCGTTCCTTGGTTAACGGTTGACGTTGTTAGTATGTAAATGTATGTAATGTATGTATGTAAATATAAAAATTGTATAATTAATTAAAACATGTTACAGATTAACGTGTAATCAATACAATCAATTACATGTGTTTCGCTCCTTCACGGAGTTACTACTTTCAGTTCTGTTACTAGTTTCAGATGTAACTTATTCAGTGTGCACCTCGGACAAATAAAGTCAAACGTTTTTTGTTGCAGTTAGACGTGGTAGCTGGCAATCTATTCCAGGCGGAAGTGCAATGTAACGTCCACTAATATTTAAGTAGTAGATATTCAAAAATTTGATCGAAAACATTGTGTATTTTTTGCATTACGCGCGCATAACGGCAGACTTCTATCGTATTATGTATGCATATATACACACAAATTTATTGATATAAATACTGTAAATTATAGTAACAACATTATTATAATCTGTATTGTAGTTTAAAAGAACTGTGAGCCACAGAGAGGCGCGACAAGTGACCTTACTTTGTACTACTCATTCAATAACATTATGAGAACATTAGTTAATGTTATATACCCTTATAACCTTACTAATTCATTTTATTTTATTTTTATACGTAATTTATAGGCTCTTGTTTAATTTCTAACATTTATTTTAAAGCTTGCAAATACAACAGTCGAGAATATGCCACATATTTATTTATAACAAGCTGTGCCCGCGACTCCGGCCGCGTAAAACCGAATGTAAAAAAAAACAGTGACTTTGATTTTATTCACCTGAATGTATCAGGTCCCATTTACTTACCTACTTTTCTTACGTACTTAAGTCGCGTCGTGATTAATATTGCAATAACTTTTGATATAGTGAACCGATTTTAATGAAACCAAGACTTAATGTTACTCGAGGATATGCTTTACGTAGGTGGTAGAGCCAAGCTGAAGTTATTACTGGTTTCAGCATGAATGGGTCGGCTCGACCGGGGTAGTACCACCCTCTCATAGAAACACCGACGTGAAGTAACAGTGCTAGCATTGTTGCGTTTCGTTCGGTCAGTGAGACCGCCGGAGACCCACCTACCCTCCCCTTCCCCTTCCTTCTTCCCTTCCTCTCTCCTCCCCCCCCCCCCCCAAGGCCAGCCCCCCACAGGCTAGTAACGCACTTGCGACTCCCCTGGTGTTGCAAGTGTCTATGGACGGTGGTGATCACTTAACATTAGGTGACAAATCGGTTCGTTTGCCTCCTATGATATAAAAAAAAACAAAGATTTTCTTGGTGAGGTTTTATCGTGAAATAGACATTTCTAAAAACGTGAAATGTGAAATAGACATTTCTAAAAATGAATGAAATGTATTTCATTACTTATTCCAAGACACGTGCAACGACTTTTTTCGCAAAAATCTAAAAAGTACAGACAGACACGTTAAATCTACATTCTTATTATGTGTATAGAAGAAGAAGAACATATCTCAAAATTGGATGTATAAAAGATGTTTATTTATTCTGATAAGCCTAGTATTCAACAGGCTATAAGTAAATATGGACACAACCTGTATAATAGTAATAGATATATGGTATCACAAAGTTATTTTTAGATCCTTTTGTTAATAATACCACTGACGCCATTCTCATGCAATACGCCACGTTACAATGTAATGTAACAGAACAAAAGGATCTAAAAATAACTTTGTGATACCATATATCTATTACTATTATACAGGTTGTGTCCATATTTACTTATAGCCTGTTGAATACTAGGCTTATCAGAATAAATAAACATCTTTTATACATCCAATTTTGAGATATGTTCTTCTTCTTCTATACACATAATAAGAATAAGCTAACCTAAGTTAAAGCTAGACTATTCATACCAATAAGAGTTGCTGAAACATATATGTGTACCAAGCATACATATCTCAACAACTCCTATGTGTATTTTGTATCGGAAAAGATTCTAAACTATTACAGTTCGATACGGGAAAGAAAAGAAAAACCCATCCACTTTATGTGTAAGCGTGTGAGCGTGCACGTGTGTGGAGGTGATGTGTGTAATGTTGTTGCAGTGATGTATGGGTGTGTCACTGTATCGCGCGAGCAGCGCACTCAAGGGCTCCCTACCGAGGGAACGAACCTAGGCTTGAGCCGCTGCCGAGGGGGGCCTACTCTGGTGTGCGGGAGCGAAATTTACCCCCAGACCACGGCGGCGTGATCTGTGGTTACGCGGGCGTGGGCGTGAACACGCTCTGTTTTGAGAGACAGGCTGGTACTGATCGTTCGCTGCCGTTATATCGTCGGGAGGATCGGTAAAAATATGGCGCGGACGTCTTTTGTGACGCGATACGTTCGGTACGATTCTGTAGTTTGCGGCGGATACCACTAACGGGCTAGAGTGATTCTCGGCTCTATCAAAATAACTGTCGGTGAGTGACTTTACATACGCCCAGACAGAAGGTATCTCCAAGTCCCTGTGGAGATCCTTATTCCGGACGTATCGCGGAGCCCAGGTGGCTTTACGTAGAAAACGGTGCTGGATACGTTGAAGTGACAGAAAGTTAGCTTGAGACATATGTGCGAAAACGGGTGCACTATATGTCAAAATCGGGCGAATACAAGTTTTATAAAGAGTCAGCTTGTGTCTTAAGGACATCTTATTTTTATAAACGATTAATGGGTGTAACCGACCCAAGACCATAGCGGCCCTATTCCTGACTCTTTTGGTATGTTGGTTAAACGTGAGGCGTCTATCCAACGTGACTCCGAGGTATTTAACCTGGTTGGCCCAGGGAATCACTGACCCGTATAATTTTATAGGCGCGAGTTTGCGCATGTATTTGTCTGATTTTGGGTCGAAAATTATCGCGGCGCTTTTATCTGGATTTACTGCTATACGCCATCGAAGAAAAGAGCATGGGTGCCAAAATGGACCCTTGGGGCACACCTGAGCGTATCGGGTGGGACGAGGAAAGTTCTCCTTCCACTCTGTAGCGGAAGGACCTATCAGTAAGATAGTCGCGTATTATGTGAACTAGCCTATCGGAAACGCGGGAAAGAATTAACTTATGAATGAGCCCCGAGTGCCAGACCTTATCGAAGGCCTTGGCGACATCGAAAAAGACTGCCATTGTACATTTCGGTTTAGGTTTAATCGGGTACGGATTTGGATCCGGATCCTCATTGAATTTTGAGAAAATGTTAACGTCACGCAGGTATGCAACGGAAGTGACGTCATTTGCAGTAAACGCAGATTTTTCATCTATTTTTCAAATCTCGGAAATCTAAAGTTTTAGATTTGTATAAATATAAACAAGACTTATAAATTAGTTCGCCAAAGAAGTTTCACTTCTGACATGTGTACTTTGTACGCACGCACTTGTTTTTATGATTATTTATACAATGTCGTATAGCGCCATCTCGTATATTTTTGTGATACTTGTACCAATGGACAATAACATACTGGTAAATGAAAATTTTGTAAGATGTCGCTATGTAATGTTATCCGAATACGAATACATTCATCTTGCATAGCAATACAGTTATTGTATTAACCAATCGAGCGAAGATCGATCGCTCGATATTTACTCTTTAAATGAATCGTCTTTTTACAAAATATTAATAGAATTGTTTGTATTTTGTTACAGTAATTTTCTTGGTTTGGTAACTTATATAGATTGGGTTATGATAATGGTGACCACTCTATCTTGCTTGTCCATGATGTTCGAGACGCCCACATACAGAGTTATGGAAAATTTCGTTTTACAGGTGAATAATAATTATTATGTAAATAAAATTAATAAATATATATTAAAAATGACGAGAACGGTAAATGTAATTTATTCTTATCGTTTCAGATTGCCGAATACGGGTTTGTGATATTTATGAGTCTGGAACTGGCGTTGAAAATTTTGGCTGATGGGTTATTTTTCACCCCGAAAGCTTACCTGAAAGATGCAGCGGCTGTGTTGGACGTATTCATTTATATTGTGCGTATATACATTTTATGTGTTATTTGCATTACATATTTTATATACGTTGTATAAAATCAAGATTATTTTAATTATAGAAGGATCATTAAGTGTTGATAGAATAATTATATTTACATATTCTATAGGTTTAGACAACAATTTCCTAACTAATATTATAAACTTATATGTTAGTTTGTTTGTTTATTTATTTGTTATGCTTTCCCACTTAAACTACTGAACCGATCACCATGTAATTTGCCATGCACGTTGTGACTGACATAGATAGGACCAGAAACTTCCATCCAGAAGAAGGCACTGTTCTCGAGTTATATGTCAAATCTGCACGAGTGAAGTCGCCGGCAAAAGTTAGTTTATGTATATATGTGGTTTACACAGTCTAAGGGCCGCTTGTACCAAACGACTTAATTGTGTTTAACTTATATTTAAACAAAACTGTTTATTTAAATCAAACAAGTCAGAATTGGAAATATATAGGATATAAATTTATATTACTATTTCGAATTTTAAAAAAATAATAATACCGAATTGTATTGTAAACAAGTACACTAATAATTATAATTAAATATGGATTCTGTGAAATGGCTCTGTTTTTTTTTAGTAAAATCGTAAAAAGCTTTATTCGCGGGGCCATATTGTATAGTTAGATATAGTATCAGTTAGGTGGACATATAGTACATAGTTATACATATTTGTAATTTACAAATCTGTACTAAATTAATTACATTTAATTATTCTGTGTAAATTAATTTGCTTTATTTAATTTGTTGTAATGTATAAAAAATTGTACATTCAATAGATTTTAGCTACCTGCACATCACAATTGTCAATAAAGTACAACAATTTATTCCTTCAAACATAATTATTTATTTATACGAAACTTCATGAGCGGAGAAACTTCAAAATGGTCTTCATAGCGTGCCGCTATTATAAAATTCGTTTCGTTTTTTAAAAGAACTAAGAGCACACATACAAACAGATGAAGTGACTTTATTTTGTAATCTTTATTCTAATATCATCAATATTAGATTAAAAATTTCTTACCTAGCAAAGAGTCGAACTATGCATTCTAACTTATTCTAACAGTAAACTATATATATAGCAAGATAACACCTGACAATATATAAAATACAATCTAAAACCTCTTGCAACTTCAATTTTAAATATATTCATTGTAAATACAAGAGCTTTACATAATTTTCGGTCATTTAATAATAATAAATAAAGGAATTAGAAATAGAATTATAAATTAAGGAACTAAGTATTTCCGATTGATGGCAAGCGTACATCGAATCGTATCCAGTTACATTTTGCATCAAAAGTTTTATTAAATCGGGCCCTACTTAGAAATTTTCAAACCCTATTGGCTGTTTGTAACATAACTCTTTGCATGTTTTTAAGGATAAACAGTTAAATTTCGTGTACCTTTTTGTTATACTTAATTATTTGCAATTGGAATTTTAATAAACAGAACTCGTATGTTTTACTGACATTAACATCTCCTATACATATAGGTAATAAAAGTATACAATCTAAAACCTCTTGCAACTTCAATTTAAATATATTAATTTTAAATATAAGAGCTTTACATCGTTTTCGACCATTTAATAATAATAAATAAAGGAATTAGAAATAGAATTATAAATTAAGGAACTAAGTATTTCCGATTGATGGCAAGCGTACATCGAATCGTATCCAGTTACATTTTGCATCAAAAGTTTTATTAAATCGGGCCCTGCTTAGAAATTTTCAAACCCTATTGGCTGTTTGTAACATAACTCTTTGCATGTTATTAAGAATAAACAGTTAAATTTCGTCTACCTTTTTGATATACTTAATTATTTGCAATTGGAATTTTAATAAACAGAACTCATATGTTTTACTGACAATAACATCTCCTATACATATAGGTAATAAAAGTGTAAATCTAACGTGTGTGTATTTTTTAGATTTTTGTGAAAAAAATTGTTGCAGGTGTCCTGAAATAAAAATTAAGTACATTTCAATCATTTTTAGAAATGTCTGTCTGTTTGTCAGTTTGCCTGAACACGCATCATTGTAAATTAAAAACTGATCAAGAAAATCATGAAGCATATCCTCGATCAGTATTTAGCCTTGGTTTCATTAAAATCTGTTAACTCTATCAAAAGTTATTGTAATTTTAATGACGGCTCGAGTTAAATACGAGTAAAGAGTATGTAAGTAAATGGACTTACTGTATTTAGAAGATTTTATTAATCAGGGTTTTTTACATTAGATTCCACGCGGACGGAGTCGCGGGCACAGCTAGTATATACTGAATGCTAATGTTTTTAATTACAAAGTATGTATTTAAAATCGCAGATAATAATTATTAAATAATAATATATGCCAATGTGAGCTATGAATTCATATTCTTCCACATATGAAACCCTAACAAAATTCGTGTACTGAATAAAAACGAGAAAAAATTAGCACCGGAAAGAAGCTCAATATACCTATCGCTACATGTAATTTATTTGAACAGTTTTCAGTTATAAATGATGTTTCTTAATAATAAGATTATTGAGAAAATCTTAGGAAAAATATATGCTTAATCCATATATTTCGGCATAGCTGTTAAGTTAACGGGAGTATCAAAAAACTTGTTTATAGTAATAACTTAATGACAGTACGTTTACCAAAATAAATAAAGAAATCACTCAACAAATTTACTTTAATATTTTTTTCCATTTAATAAACTACATTTTGTCAATTATTGAAATTGTATTTCCTTCTAAAATGATTGAATACAATCATAATGATGCCTGGCTTTATAAACAACCTAGGTGTTGCTCGCGTTAATTGAGACTTTTTTGTAGTCCGGTGAAGCTGTTAAGACCTTGTTCGAAAAAAAAGACACCCTATTCCACCTTATTCCTCAGGAACATTACTGTTTCTGAATTAAAAGTAACCTATGGCATTTTCTATACCACCTATAACGTGCCTTCAAAATTTCATGACAGACGATTCTATGGTTATGGTATGAAAGCGAAACAAACAAAATCATATTTGCTCATATCCTGAAGGATAAAAAAATATATATTACTAGAGTTATACAAGCGAATCTGCAGGAAAAAGCTAGCTTACAATATTGATAACGATCATACGATGATAGGTTATGTTTAATTCTCGCGAAGCTACTACCGCCCTTAAGTTATAAATCTGTGAACGTGTACAAATATAATAAGCGTATTTTGGAATTGCCTATAAAAAACTTGATAACCCTTTTTTTAAGTAGCATTTGGCCTCTTCAACCTTTAGCAGCGTTACCAAATCAGTTGTCAGCCTAAAATAGTGCGCGTGGACAATTTGCGTCCCGTAGAACTTTATGACTGAGTGTTCTTACATCCATTGCACGGCAGGTTAAAATTACTCATCTTAGCTTTAATACACTTATTCAGGTATATTTATATCCATTGAAATAACGACGGTCAATAATAATAATATTAAATGGTAAATCACTATGTAAAACATTTTAAAATACAAACGTGTTTAATATAATCGCTTATAGACCTCTAAAAGGACTAATATTACGAAAGAATGATTACAAGGTCAAACGATCGGAGTCTAAGCTCTTGCACTCGCAAACCTCTGCTCTAAATACATATTTTTATCATGAAGATTTTATAAACCTTACAAACATATATAATTGGACGAAAAAATACAGAAAATCATACAAATTGAACCTTGATTTAATGAAAAATAACTTATCTATAGGTATATAGAAATGATTTACATAATGAATTATTCATTTATTTGAAACAACAAAGTAGTATAAACTTAACCAACGTTTATTTCACATAAATGAAGAATAAAAGAGTTAATTATATATAAATACATGCAAAACAACCCCCGCACAGATGTATTATTGATTGTGGTGCAATTAAAATTATTGTACGACGTACACGTGTCATTCTGAAAGCGCTTGGCCTTGAAAATCATTGCGATATTATGTATTGTAGATACCTACACATCATGCTTATATTGCCTTACGTAACGTCACCGTAAACGTACATATCGATTCCTTATTAGTTCATACATTCATAAACAACTATTTCATTTAAGTTTATAACGCTAGTTTCTACAATTACGTGAATTATTGTCAATTAACCAATATAATAAATGAGATTATTAAAGTAACCTAAAAGTTGATATGGTAGCCGGACACGTTGTTAAGCGAAAAACGTGTCAGTGAGTTTATAAGATGCGTATTTGATATAGAAATGTTGTTTTTGTAACAAAGAATGGATATCGAGTCGAAATTATATATATCGTGGAGAGGCCCAGCGATCGTGAACGGATGTTATATAGCTACGTAGATAAAACCTTCCGCCGTCGCCAGCGCCACTGACGGCGGCTGAATAAAACAAACTTCATGCCGTGTACACCACTCCAAACAGGTTTCGATCGTTGTTTATATCATATAATTATAAAAATACTATTATTTTGTTTTTAGTATATTGTTCCAATTTGTTTACTACACCATAGCAAATATAAATTAAACTCAACATTAAATATATTTTAATTTATGTTAAGAAAATGTGCTTGTCGTTATTTCCGTAATATTTCTTGTTTAGATATAATTACTATACTGACTTATATTGAAGTGAAACTTCTTTAGGCGCATGAGGGTAAAATTTTTACAGATGTAACGTCACGCAGGTATGCAACGGAAGTGACGTCATTTGCAGTAAACGCAGATTTTTCATCTATTTTTCAAGTCTCAGAAATCTAAAGTTTTAGATTTGTATAAATATAAACAAGATTTATAAATTAGTTCGCCAAAAAAGTTTCACTTCTGACATGTGTACTTTGTACGCACGCACTTTCTTTTATAATCAAAACATAAGGTAATTTGAACATGAGGCTCGAACATCATTTTTTATTCTTTACAGGTTTTAGTGTTTGACCACAATCTTAGCTGATATTAAATGATGACGTGTTTAAGATAATAAACATGCCAAACCTAAACAGGACTGACTCATAAGTGCACCTGCCGGAACACACCAATAGGTACTTGGCCACATATTTTCAACATGAGGGTGGAAGTTAGCTAGGCCGACTTTAAAAAACTCGTACCACCATGTTATGGTTTTATAATCACATATTTAATTTAAAAAAGTGCGTGCGTACAAAGTACACATGTCAGAAGTGAAACTTCTTTGGCGATTTGTAACAAAGAATGGATATCGAGTCGAAATTATATATATCGTGGAGAGGCCCAGCGATCGTGAACGGATGTTATATAGCTACGTAGATAAAACCTTCCGCCGTCGCCAGCGCCACTGACGGCGGCTGAATAAAACAAACTTCATGCCGTGTACACCACTCCAAACAGGTTTCGATCGTTGTTTATATCATATAATTATAAAAATACTATTATTTTGTTTTTAGTATATTGTTCCAATTTGTTTACTACACCATAGCAAATATAAATTAAACTCAACATTAAATATATTTTAATTTATGTTAAGAAAATGTGCTTGTCGTTATTTCCGTAATATTTCTTGTTTAGATATAATTACTATACTGACTTATACTGAAGTGAAACTTCTTTAGGCGCATGAATGTGATTTTGTATATTTCAAAAAATTCAGTGTCAGCAACTCTCATATATTCTTTTTGAGTTATCTAATTATAAAGTCTTTAATAGATTGTGCAAATGAAACAAGGAATTAACTATTCAATATTTTATTCAATACTAATCTACAATGTTGTTTTAGAAACCCTTAGATAGTGCCCATTGACGTAAATCATGCACGTAATCGCCCTTGGTTTCGATAAACCTACCAACTTCATGTACTCTAGTTTCGATATATTTATTATTTTTATTTTTCAAATAACTTTTTATTTCATCATTCATCAACCATATATCACCTTCGATTTTTTTAATAACAGATATTTTTCTTTGCCCCCTAAACGTCACATCTAAATATATAGGAATTTCTGCGTTTTTCGTTCTTGGAATAAAGTATGGAAGCGATGTGGCTTCTTCTTTAGGTGGTATCCATCCGGAAGGAAAAGATTCTTTTGGCTTGACTTGTGGTATTGTTTCAAAAGGCATAAGCCTCTGCACATATTCCCATTCTGATGGATTCTTAACAACTTCAAATTCGTATTGTTCTTTTACCCTTCTGACGAACGGCGAGTCAGCATAATTTGAATACCACCTGGTAACAATGACCTGAAACAAAGAAAAATACATTTTATTTAAAAATCATTAAAAAAATTATCCTAATTAATTTTCACAGTCGATCTTTGGCCTTCCATAATTCACTGGTTTTGCCTATATTATTATATTAAGTAATGAATAAACCAATAGTGATACTAAGTTGATAATATTAGCCTGTAAACGTTATATTAGGTGCAGAACCATTTAAAATCTGGTTTGCAACAAATTAGAGTACATTGTTTCTACGAAATCAGACAAATGCATGGTTTGGTGAGATATATATAAATAAGTGGCATTAAAAATGCACTTTCATTAATAGTAAAAAGTAATAAAAATAAACTTTGCATAGGGAAAATAGTTTGTTTAAACGATATTGTCATTACAGTAAAGTTAACAACATTGAAATATTTACTTGTGTATCATTAATCAATGTCATTCTGAAATAAACGCATGATAAAAAAAATATTCTGAAAGAAACTTGCGCGGACGGGTGTACACCCATAATAATGTCACATGTCGCGGTCAAAGCAACATTTCTACACGACTTTTCGCGAGTAAAAATATAATAAAACAATTACCGATTGTGATCCCTGGTTGAATTTTGCACCTAAATACGTTGCGTTGTTCAGGATTTGTCCAGTTTTTCCGGCAAAAAGTCGCGCAAACGCGCACGGTGATCGCAGCGCGGTCGCCATTTTGAATAGCGAATAGAGAGAATTGCTACAAGAGCAATAAGAACTATATTATTCGTTTCGAAGGAAACATTATGGCGGACGGCTGCAGACAATTGTGCTTTTCAAAAATTGTTTTCTAAGTTTAATCGCGTGTTTATATTGAACTTTTTCGCATATTATGGTGCATTGTGTATCTATATAACTGTTTATTGTGGTTTTTGGAGGTTTCATTCGATAAATTGTGAGTATTTTGTGAGGACATTGTAGAGGTGCGCCACGGTTAGGGAAATGAATTGGTGCTTTCGTTCGCTCGACGCATACGCACTCGGTCAGCTGTACCTAGGTGGCGTTGAATGTCAGATGCGATCTCAACCAAAACATCGGGTTTTTCATGAGTTTTCCGCCGCTATTTTCACAGCAACGTATTAAGTAAACAGTTATTTGAATTAATATTTACGTAAACAGTTTGTTTCTGATGCGATAAGACAAATAATACAATGTTTTGGTAGTACAAAATAATGTCAGTTTAGTGCGCGAAGTTGATGATTATGGCGCGAGACTATTTGTTTATCTCTATATTTTAGGAACAAATTATAAGTGAACATATAAATAATATTCGATAAAATATATCTAAACATGTTTTTGTAAATAATTTAGTATTTATTAATAAGTAATTTAATGTATAATATATTTTTTTTGCCATTCCTTTTTGGTTTTGTTGTTTACCATATTATGTTTATTGGAGTGCATGAAATGTTTAATTGTGTTAATATTTAATAGATATTCCTTACGTTTCAGGTCTAAATGGCGTGCTATACAGGTGCGTCATGGGTTATAGTTGTGTTTGCTCAAAGGTCAAGAAATAATTGAATAAGAAACCAACCAGCATTCTGTGTATTGTAATTGCTGTGATAACAGATTGACTGAAACAAAAATAGATAGACATAGCTAAATACAGAAACTATCAAAAACCACAAGAATAACTATCAATATACCCAGTTGATCTCTTGAAAACTGACAAATTGATAAAACAACAGTGAGTATTGTCAGCTTTTACCTAATGTCGGAAGAACGGGAACACTTCCCACCACACATTCCAACATGAAAACTAAACAAGTTAAAGAGGATCAAGACAAAAGTATTGATGAAGAAGTCATAGAGCCTAAGACTAGAGCCCGGAAGAAGGCTTCCGATGCCATAGACGATGACAGAAACAAAACCAGCCACGATGAGCCTAAAACGTCCAAAGAAAGTAAAAGAATTTTAAATAAACCAAAAGCAATAGTTAAGAAGAAACCCTTGGGAATAAGAAAGGTATTGAGAAGTAAAAAAGTTGCTATAGCTAAAGAAAAAGCTAAGAGAGCTATAAAACAAACAGTCACAAGAGGTAGAAAAGCTGCAATTAAAAGTGAACCTGATAATTCTCAAGAAAAGGATACCGTCCAATTAATACCAGCTTCTGATATCAAGAAGGAGCCTGTGGACGACACACCGAACTCTAGATCTTCTAGTCCTAAAACTGCTGGCAGAAGACAGAGACTCAGTTCTGACTTAATTATGATGAAAACTATGCTTGGTGATTCTCCTAGCAGCTTAGTGCTGGGCCCACGCACTAGTCCATACTCGATGCGTTCTGAAAGAAGCAACAGTCCTTCACTTTTTGAAGGCAAAAATCTTAGAAGTGGGAAGCCGAGAAAGGTGAAGAACAATCTCTTAAATGAAGTTGTGATGAAGGAACAGAAAAAAAGACGTAGACTATTATCTGATTCAAAGACTGCTGATGCAGCAGATACTGGAGAAGATTGTAAAAAGATGAAGAGAGGACGCTCCTGCTCTCGTGATGGGAGTGAGATATCAAAATGCTCAGAAAACACTGAATCTGACTTAAGCCTCAGCGAACCACTCAATGATACTGATAGCAGCAAGGAGCTCAATAAAAACCTAGAAAAATCTAAGACTGATCTAGATGTAGATATTGAAAATAATGTACAGATCTCAACTCTTCAAAAAGTGCCTTCAATTAATGACAAAACGTCAGAAAATAAACAAGACGCAGAAAGTAGTAGCATTGTAAACAAAAGTCATAAGAAAAAACTGAGCTTAAAAAGAAGTCCTTCATTGGACTCTGACAACAATAATAGTAATAGAATAAAATTAGGCAATTTAGATGTGTCAGATATTGAAAATAAACTTTTGATGAAGACTGATGATGATACACTATTGGAAAACCGAAGTAGCATACTGAGTTGCATGTCCAAGACTTTTAATTCCAGGGAGATGTCAAAAAACATAAGAAAGGCAAGAAGAGGCCGGAAAGCTGCAGCTGCATCAAGACCGGACCCAAATAAAGTCTGCATTAGTAACACTATCACAAATAATACTAATGAGGATAAGCAAGAAACACTGGAGTCGTTATCTAAAGAAATTGATGATCTGATCAATAATTTGGATCAGAACATTAATAGGGATCATGAATTAGCAACTGAGACACCCACAGATAACTCAACAGATGTCATGCAAGTCAAACAGGTGTCCAAGTTTTATGGAGCACCTAAACAACTAAATAATGAAGAAAATGTAATAGTTGCAACATCTAATACGCCAGTAAAACGTACTGATGTGTGTATTGAAAATAGTAATGAAAGTACACCATCAAAAATTGATGATAGTGAGACTATCCGATTACATTATGAAGAAGATCCAGTTGAGAAGACATTAGATACTTCCAGACATGAGATTACATATAAATGTACCTCTGTGGCGAGTATTGATAAACTGATGGATAGACTGAAAGAATTTGAAGAATTTGACAAAAGAAGACACAGACAAGAGTCAGAAATAACAGTTACTGATGGCAAGCCAATGATGGTGACCAATGATGTAGTATTAATTCCTAAATCTGGTGCTGACATTAAACCATTGAAAGACATACAGGCTGTGAGGTCTCCCGAAAAGCCTATCGAAAAAGAGAATGTGTTGAGTTGTTTTGAGAACAATTCAGCTATTTCCATAGTGAAGAGGGATCAAGTGAGAAAATCAGTAGATATTGATCTTCCTAACTCAGTAACATTAATAAAAAGAAATAGCCTCAGTACAAGAAAAGAATCTATAAGCTCCAATCATTCCAGAGAGTCTGATGCTATCAGTATATTTGAGAAATCATTAGGTAAAGATGTAACTTTGACTGAAATAAGGAAGTCTGTTGACAAATCAGTATCCACTCAGGTCGATTTACATCAGTTTGCTACATTGCATCCTAGCAATCCAACTCATAATTTAGTGGGAGGAGTTGTTTTAGATGCCAACGAGATATCTATAACACCGCGCGTTATAAATGAATCTAAATTTGGTAACAATGATAAACAAAGTATACCGAAAGCGAAATCCAGTGATTCGTTATCTCGTAAGTCTTCTGAATCGACTAATGAAGAAGATAAGACCATAATCATTGAAAAAATCAAGTCACCAACACATCAGAATATTTCACAGGCTATATCAATTATTTCAACGCCTGTTGCTGTAAAATCTCCGGAGTCATTACCCATGGAAACAGAAGCACTGCCCCCACCAATAGAAAATATCAAACCTGAAGATATATCGTTGTCTTCTGGTGTCTCAAAATGCGGTACTATTAAGGACACTGTAAGATCTGAAATCACAGTAACGAATGAATATACTAAATCCAAAACGTCACTATCAGACGAAAACATTGCAGAAATACTGAATGCAGAAGATAAATTAGAAGACAAAGCCATGGAACATCTAGACATTAACGATAAAGAAAATACTCAAATTGAGGTCGAAATGAAAGCAAAAATAACAAAAGAAAGTAGATCTGCACGCTGTTCTATAAAAAGTCTACCAGAAACGGACAGTATAACTGTTGCAGAGTGTAAGGTAGACAACGAACAAGAATCTAAAATCATTAACACTGTATCACAAGAAGTCCATGTTGACAAATCAACAGAGAAAAGCAGTAACACGAAAATAGAAGAAATTCAAGCACAACGAAGGAATTCATGCAGTAACACAGAAACTAAACCAAAAGAATATGCACTAAGAAACTATGTTAGTGAAAGTAAACCTGATAAACCTAATGAAGTTGATAGTAGACCAGCTAGGAAGTCGAAATCAGCAAAAAGCACAGAAACACAACAAGAACCGAGTACTCCTACAGATGACATAAAGAAAAGGAAAGAATTTGTACTGCGTCAGTTAGGTATGTGAGGGAAAGATGATAACAAAGATTCAAGTAGAACAAGCACCAGTGATGACCTAACCAATAATGTAAAAGAAGATAAATGTAATGAATTGGATAAAAATCATAAAGAAATTGTGCAACCAAGCATGATAAAAGGTGATAAAATATTAAACGATAATGAAGTGAAACCATTAAAGTCTCCTAAAATAACAAGGATGGACAGTCAACCTGGACCAAGCAATGTTTTCAACGAAACTCCAGAAACTAAAAAACACAAGGAATATGTCCTCAGAACTTTAGGTTTATTGACCCATAAAGCAGCTAAGGAAGCTAAAATAGAAAAACTCAAAGAGAAGGAACGCATTTATGGGGCCAACCTCACTGGGATGATCAAGAGTAAAGCTGCAAAATCTGGTTCCGGAGATTATACTGGTACTTTAAAAACTGTGATAAAATTGAACAGAGGCACAGGGGACCGGGATAAGAAGAAGCAGAGAAGTTCTTTGAAGATGACCTTCCAGAAAAGCAAGTACCGTTCCGGAAAGCCGACACCTGAAATTGGTGATGCTGCCAATGAAGATGAGGCTTACTACACCATTGAGAGGCGCGAGGTGAGTCTTTAATAATTTGATTAACACATTTTCAGAATATATAGTCTGTAATTTATGGTCCAGTGGATAGTTTTAAAATTGTTAATATAATAAATGAAATCAAAAAAAAGGTGCGGACCAAGAGTATGCAGAAATTTAAAGAACAATTTATGGTCTATTGTGATTTAACAAATATTATAAAATTCATGTTTAGTGTCTGAGAATGAGATTATATTTAACTAGAAATCTTTGAACTTTATCTTCTAAGTTTATGGGATGAGATATGATTAAATTGAAATTACTCTTTTAAGAGTAAAGTATAACTTTATATTTCCCACAAATATGCATATAGGCATATGTATTAAGAAATAGACAATATGTTAAATTAAAATTACTCTTTTAAGAGTAAAGTATAACTTTATATTTCCCACAAATATACATATAGGCAAACATAGGTACATATGTATTAAGAAATAGACAATCTGATTAAAGTTTGATTTTGTTAATTTTAATAAATAATGATGAGGCATGTAAAATTAAAGGGTTATTATTCACTAAAGCTGAGACACACCTAAGGTTAGTAGGAGGGAGGACATTATAAAGAGAGAATCCATTTTTCGAACAATTAAAGAATAAATGATCTGGCGAAACATTGTCTAGGCCGCAGTCACAGAAAGAATGGTGCCTAATCCTTAATTTAGCCAAATGCACTGGTGTACAAATATGACTTAGATGAAGACGACAGACAATGATAATTAAGGCTGTTACATAGATATGGGAATTTATAAAGCCATGGTTTTTGGGGAATTTTATTTTTTAAGATTTACCTTTATAAATATCTAATTTCTTTATTATAAATTTTCATTGACAGTTTTTTAAATATCAGAGATTTATTCAGTGACTCTGTTTAATAATGTGCATTGTGAATAAATAATTTCTACATCATTTTCAGTTTAAGTGATTATCACTAATTCTACTGTTATACAACTTGTACGTTAGTTGCAATGAAATAATATTTGCTTTCTAAATTTATTTAATTTACTTTTGAACTATGACTTTTCCCAAATGAACATACAATAAGAGCTTATTTGAGATATTGTTAATCAATACTCGTATCTCAAATTAAGGTTTTCTATAAAGCCCATCCTCATATTGAAAATCTGTTGCTGGACATCCATAGCTTTGTTGGATCTGCACATGTGAGGCAGTGTGTTACTACATCATGTGTTACCATTTTAGGTCACTCAATGTCATGTGATAATGTGACCAAACACTAAAACCTATGAAGTATATAGATTTTATATATATAGTATACATATATTTTCACAAATTTGATTATATCCTGCTGGTCATTTTTAGATACAAAGTTCAGAAAGTAAACAATACTATGGAACTGTTTTTTTGTTTAATGGAACTCACTTTAATTATACATATACCTAATTACTCCTATAGTAAAAGTTTCTAGGATTTTTCCAAATACAGTATTAAACTCTGAAATGATTTAACATTTTCCATATTAGTAGTTTTAAGTTGAACTAGGCAAAACTATTTTTTTTTCTGCAAACTCGTGGACCTTTTTCCTGTTTTCGTTTTTTTATTACTGAAACATTATTTTAAGTGTAGTGTCGAAGTTTTTGGCGGGATCTAGGAATACCATGTAGTGGTCTTTATATTTTTTCCCCTAATCTTAATTATTTAGCTCTATATTGTGTAATGTTGGTAGTGCTTTACGTTATATAGTTTGGTTATTGTGCACAAGTGGATCGGAAATAATGCCACGGAGCATTATTCTGACTTCTGACAGATTCTGACTTGCCACAAAAACTCCCAGGAAAGTTCGAACAAGATGGCCGCCATCTTGTTAGTTCATTAAAATTATATCAAGAAACTTATAACATTGTTACTCACTTGACAATGGCAATAATAGTCTACTAGAAGACTGGTTGCTAAAAATAAAATAGAAGATGTGTAGTGCAGCTTATACAGGGAGCAAGATTTACTATATTACGATTATTATACTTAACAATTATTATTAGGCAAAACTATTGAACTTTTTAAATATTGTGTATGGATTTAGTAATCTATGACAATTTCAATTGATGTTAAGATATGATTTAGACTAATATGTTATCACAAAACCAGTGGGTGTAGGTTTTTAATTATCAGCTCTTGTGTGGTAGATAGATGATCATAAGCAAAAACTCTACCTAACACTCTGCTATAGATTTATCAGAATGTTTTCTCTCATTGAAAGCTGTGAGAATTTTTCTACAATAATCTGCAAAATTTCACACGGTACTACTGAGCTAATTCCATGTAAACTATAGTATAAGAACAGTCGTAACCGTCGCAAGATAAAGATCTGGTGACGGTCGCCGTCTTTAAAGCGTAGTTTAACTGATGTAGCAAATGCATCATCTTTTACACCTTTGTTGAGTGGCAGAATCTGTACAAAGTTCGACTGCTGGAACACCATTACTACACCAATATTTTTGTGACAAAGCAGGTGCTTGTCCTCAGCAATGTGGTCCTTCTAATGTCGATTATAGATACTTACAGGCTGCAGTGACCACCTAACGTTAAAAGAAGTTTTGTTTTGTCGACAGGGTGTCGCGGGCGCAGCATCCGATGGTGGGCACAGAAAGTCTCATTACAGTAATCGGCTTAACAACCATGGTGTGTGGATACATCACTCACCCTGCGTCCTCGACTTAGTGCAAATATACGTAAATAAAATTGTGCGGCAAATCTATTTAACCCATGGAGTGTTCAATAAGGGTTTAAGTTCCATACAAACGAATGTAGACCCTATGATGTAAAAAAATACCATATTTATTACAAAATTAAAAAAAAAAAAATAACAATTCTTAATGCTAAAAAATTTGATATTATAAAATTATTATATAAAAAAAAGCTAGATACTTATAAACGTAAACCATACATTTTGAGATTTGAGTCTTAAAAAATCAGCCGAGGGGTTCATTCAACACACAATTTGACAGTAGAATTTGACACCGTAAATGTTCTGTTTTTATTTATTTTAAAAAAGTAGATGTTCGCGAATTCGTCCGCTTTAAATGACTAAATAACACTTTATTACAATAAAATATCTAAAGAGTTCAAATAAAATGAGTGAAAATAAATTTTATGACTATATAAACATTTTTGTTTGTTGAAATAGAAGAAATAAAATAAAATTCTAAAAAATAATTATTAGCTTACAAAACGTATGTAGACGAAGTTAGACCTATCTTATTTTCGTCTTTGCTTGGAATTAATCCGAGCATATAATACTTATCCTGTTCTAAGTAACTCGAGTACCAAATATGTCATGCGTTTTTTCGTGTATTACTATAGAGTTCATATAATTATTTTTTAAAAGTTATGAATTGAGTACCTTAAAAACATTTTAGAACAAATTCCGAATGACATAATTAAATATTAAAATAATTTATATATTATTATTAAGATATGATATTATTGAGAGAATTTATATAATATTATTGAGAAAAAAATGTTTGTAGGATGGATTCATCTAGAATTGCTGTTTGTGAAAATTCCTTCAGTATTAATGAACGAAAGAGATTATTTTGTCATTCTTAATAAAATTTAAAGCGAATAAAGCCACAGCCGGTTGCTAGTTTTCTTATAACGTAAACGTCTATTTGTGTGTATTTAAAATTATAATACGACCATTTACATAAAATTTACAAAAATGCGGAAAAAAATATCGATATTTTTCATAACATATTTTGTTGTCCAAAATTTTAAATCTCATAGTATGTTTGCACTCTGTCAATAAAAATTGTCAGTAAATCAGATATTACATGTTTTTTTTTTATAGTTAACTGTTAAACGTTCTAATTATTACTTATAATTAATTGATTTTTCCCAAACTGTTTTGTGTAATCTCTGATATTACTTGGCAATATGAACGCTAAAAACTATTCACAAGCTTTTATTAATAAAGTTATACATCGTTGTCATAATACTAAAAATGGCCGCTTCATGTTTTTATGTTTAGTACGCAAAATTATCACTATATATAAAATGATAAATACGCCAGGTGTAGTTTCCCATTTTCAAGAATGTATAGGTATAAATAAAAATGAAATGTTTTTCGTTTGTCCGTATTGGATCATATTTTACTAGAAAATAGCGAATTTATTGAAGTATCGTCTAAGTCAGCGGTTCTAAACCGCCGTGTTGCGAGATTTACAAACACTTTCATGTTCACTTTGCAATATTAAAATTTTTATATGTAAGTATTGTAGTGTTTTGGCGCGTCGCTGAGTAAAGACGATTGAGAACCGCTGGTGTACGCCACATATAATTATGTTTTTCCATACGGTTTAAGTAGTTATGATGAAAATAGAAATCTAACTTAAAGTTAGTAAAGTGTGGGTTAAGCGGTAATGACAAAATATAGAAAAGCCGCCCAGAGTTAATTCACATGAAAGTAATTCCGACGAGACAACAAAACGACATAGTTAGGTCTATATTTTAAAGTTTTGTGGAAATATATATAGTAATACAATAATGTCTGCCCTTGTGCGTACATCACGTAAAAACAACTGAGTACATTCCCATAAAAAATGTTTTAGTAATTAGATCCTAATATAATAAGTTAAAGAAAACAACGATTTTTAGTAGCAAACGTCTAAAGCAATTTTATAATTATATTATTTTTTGGCATTTTTTTTGTATTTTTTCATCTGTAGATAAAGTCGCGGGTATCAACTAGTACTAAATAATATGATGACGACCGCACTGGTGTTATTTATCATTTGGTTTTACCTATTAATAATTGTTTCCGTCATTTTTATCACACATGCGGTATATATTCCTTTTAAGTTGACAACCAGACTAGTATCTAACTGTATTTTTTTATTTATAGAGGTATTCAACGCTATTATCTAAATTCTACCTTAATTATAAGCAATTGTTCGCCCTCAAATTCAATTGAGAGTACAAGTATTTTCTAGCTTATTTATATTGCATTATTTGATATTACTAAAAAAATACAAAATAGATTTTCGATTTAAATAATTGAAATATTAATTAAAATAATCGAAATCGTTTTACAGGAATCAAGGTTATAACAATAACTGGTAAATATGTATTATTTGTTTAACATATTCGGTTACCGGACTTTTTAATAATCATGTTTCTTTTGAAATTATAATGTCTTTTTTTTTCAAAGTTCAGTAATACTTCCATGATCTCGAAATAAAAAAAGAATCAACATATATTATCACTTTTTAAGTTAATGCCACTAAATATATGCATGCTTAATTATTAAGGGGTTTTAATGCTTTTAATGTTATATTTGTGCTTTTATAAATTAACTAAAACGCTATTATAAATATGTACTACACATGTCCATAAAAACCTAAAACAAATAAAGTAAATGAATATACTAAAAAATTAAATTAAATTGTCCGAAGATTTATAACTTTTAAAGCTACAGTGATAAGTTCAATAATATGCTATCATAAATGTATATCACACACATCAACACATACAGCACACACATCATAAAACACAACACAAATAAAGTAAATCAATATAATCGAAAAAAAAAATTATATTGCTGAAAAATTATAACTTTTAAAGCTTCCTGAGAAGCTTAGTAATATGTTATCATAAATATATATCACACACATCAATACATATATATCTCATAAAAACACAACACAAATAAAGTGAATCAACATACTGCGAAGTAACACAAATATGATTGCAAAAAGTGTGTTTTACCATTAAAAAATTAAAAACAATCTCGTTCTTGAAATCAGTAGACGCAGAAGCCGTACCAGAACCAACGGAACCGAAGGAGACCCTCAACTTGGTGATACCAGAGAAGGCATCATCGTTCAGCATCCACCCTGGTCGTCTTTGCATGGATCAGTGCTTCTACTGCGGCGGCAAATTCGGTCTTTTCGATACACCCTGCCATATAGCACAGATCAAGAGCTCCGAGAGGCAAAAGAAGATATTGGACAGTGAGTAAAGAACTTATTACACTGGCTTGCGAAAGTGACTAAATTTTTTTTTTTATTTGCACATTTCATAATTATCAACTAGTGGGCAAGGCGGACGTTGTCCTGCCTTGATTATAAAAAAAATCCTAAAAGTCAACCGCATCGCCATCTATCGGGTCCAAATGCGAATCTAAATCATTCTCGAATCCATATTAACGCTTATAAAAAAATTACATACACACGGACAGAAGAATTATATATATAAAGATAACTAGTGATAAATTGGTATTTTTTGGATGTGGACATTTTAAAATCATTTTTCTCTAGTTGGTAAGAAATTCTCAATTTTAAGGACTTTCTTAATTGCTTTCGTCGAGTTTCATATTATAATGTTTTAAAATGTTGACTCTCGTGGTAGAAGTTTCTAGACAATTTATGTGAAATTTAAGCGTAAATATTCTGAGATGTTATTAATAATTATCTATATTACGCAAATGTACACAATATAAGGTTAATGTAAGTTTCTGGATACAGTCTAAAAACAAAAAACTCATTAAAGTAAAAGAAAAAATTGAACCGTCACGGGACGCCTGGCAGATGTGAAACATCGAAATTGTTTTGTATAAGTTATATGCATAAAAGAACAGATTATGACATGTATCAGCTAAGGCATAATGAAAAGATAAAGAATTACAAATTGGTTCTATAAAATAATGATTGTTTATTTATTGTAATACATAAATATTCATTTTTATTAAATACAAAAACTCAACTAGGCGCAGACGCGGTGTGTTTGGCGGCATTTATTAAAGGGTGCTGGCTCGTCGGCGCGTGCCGTTTAACACTAGGAGAACGGGTGGCCGACAAAACAATTTGAATTTTATGTTTATGCAGATAGGGTTGCCAATGTTTTTGAGTATTTAATTAATAATGCAAAGTTCGTGTTCTGCGTCTCCACGTCTCGCCAATCCAAGAATCAGGTTTATCCTCGCCTGTAGATGTTTCGTAATACGTAAGCATTACTTACTTTTGCTGAGCAGGAGGGGGCGGCGGTCAAAAATTACTAAAATTCTGTTTACGTAATAGTTGATAGGCATCTATATTAAAAAGATACTAATCATTTAATTTTAATCTTTTAATAAATCGTATCGTTCTAGATGAGGAAAAGTTAACGATAGACAGTTGTCTATGCGACGCGTGCTATAGACACGTGGACAGGCGAGCGAACTGCCCCTCGTACAGGAAACGACCGCTGGGGAGGCAGGTGGACGCGCCTTCACTATCCTCCCTGACATCTCTGCCGTCACCCACAAGCACAGCGTGAGTATTCTAAACAAAACAAAATTATACAATCGTAAAAATCGAGATAAACATAGTTTGGCCTCTATCAGAATTATCGAAAATTCGAATCGATTTAACTTGACTATCATAAAGTATTGAACTGTCGACTCAGTAATTTCAACATCGTTCATCTCTATCTTGTTAAGTTTGTACAGTTTAAATAATATTTTTTAAGATATGGTACATGGAAACATCGAATCAAATTATTAGAAAAATGTCGATATTTATCGAAAACAGACATCTCTAGATATATATTAAATCTATTAATTTCATTATTAATTTTAATTTATTAACATTATTATACAATGGAAAATTATAACAAGATAAATTTCGTTTCCTCTTTATCGGTATTATCGAAATTTCGATTAATTCTACTATCGATTATAATAAGAAAGCTATTGATTCAGTAATTTCAACATCGTTCATCTCTATCTTGTTAAGTTTGTACAGTTATAAATAATATTTTTTAAGATATGGTACATGGAAACATCGAATCAAGTTATCAGAAAAATGTCGATATTTATCGAAAACAGACATCTCTAGTAATATATTAAATCTATTAATTTCATTATTAATTTTAATTTATTAACATTATTATACAATGGAAAATAAAAACAAGATAAATTTCGTTTCCTCTTTATCGGTATTATCGAAATTTCGATTAATTCTACTATCGATTATAATAAGAAAATGAACCTATCGATTCAGTAATTTTAACATCATTCATAATTATCTTGTCAAGTTTATTAGTGAGAAATGAATTTATATTTAAGATATGGTACGTAGAAACATCAAGAGTCAAATTATCGGGAAAATGTCGATATTTATCGATAAGTTTCATTTCTAAATATTTTGGGCGAAATTTATATATATTTTAAATCTTATATTTAGCAACCAATCTTTTAGATTATTACTGCCATTGTGGAGTAGGTATTATATACAATATATATATATATAACAACAATATATATATATAAACAATACATATATATAACAAGTGGTTTATTATAATTTAATTTTGCTTACAAAAGGAAAAGGAAAAAAAAGTAGCTCCTTTGTAAGAAATTTCCAGGAGTTTCCATACACTTCACTTTCCAATACAAAATACAGGGTCAAATAATACAAGATTATGAATTAAATATAAAAACCACTACATGGCAAACTAAGACTCCGCCAAACAAACCATCC
The DNA here is from genome assembly GCA_015888305.1 of Antheraea pernyi. Taxonomy (NCBI): domain Eukaryota; kingdom Metazoa; phylum Arthropoda; class Insecta; order Lepidoptera; family Saturniidae; genus Antheraea; species Antheraea pernyi. Next base: position 27,719 of record MU160609.1, on the reverse strand, counting down.
AAAAGTTTGTATTCATATTTTGCTGTGTATGCCTCTACTGCTAGACACATATATCTCTTTGATATTTTGATGATTTTAAGTGTCCTGCTGAGATTTCATATCAGTAATACCTCAGGAATCATTTTAGCTTTAATCCTACCAATGGATGATTTTCATTCGTGTGAAAAAAAAATTGTGGGTCACCTCATGTTAAGTGATCACCACCTTCCATGGGCACTAACGACACCAGAGGAGTCGTAAGTGCGTTGCCACCCTTTGGGGAGCAGTGTTAAGGGAGGGAGAGGAGAGCGGAGGGAGGTGGGCCTCCGACGCTCTAACTGACCGAACGAAACACAACAATGCAAGCACTGGTTACTTCACGTCGGTGTTTCTGTGAGAGGGTGGTACTACCCCGGACGAGCTGACCCATTCATAATGAAACCAGTAATAGTTTCAGGGTGGCTCTGTCTGTTTTATAACTATTAAGTAGATATTTAACATCAAGTCAAAAGCTTTCTCCATTGTTCTTAAATGTCTTCTTTCTTTCTTTACTAGTGCTGAACTGGACTTCAAAGTTGCAACGTATGGACAAACGAATATAACAAAATCATGGTAAGTTTGTTTAGTACACACTGTAATAATTTTGAGGTTATTCAAATGAGTCTTAATATTCTGTTGTTATTCTAAGAATAGTTCATTAGTATAGGATGATGAATTTTTCAGGCAAACAGAGAAACCGGTAAGCCCAACGTTGGACGAAGAGAGCGAGGAAGAGCCGCCAGCCCCGGCAGTGGTTTCAGGCCGGATGGCGACCTGCCATACTGAAGGTTGTATGGGAGCGGCTGATTACTCAATCAGAAGGAAATGGCTCATCAAAATGAGGAGCAGTGTCAACAAAGTTGTGAGTATTTCTTAAACTGACTATGCTCGCGTCTCAACATTTTTTTAAAAATATTTTATTAAGGGGCGTCCAGTAATTACGTGAGGGAAATAAAGCAGGAGGGATTCAAGCCGAATTTCACTAAATCTCACGTGGGGGGAGATAGGGGGTTTCGGCAAATATCACGTAATTTTTTTCGTGCAAAAAATAGTATAAAGTAGTCAGAAAATGAGATTAATGTAAAACATGTCTGTAGAATAATATATATATGACCAGATCTGACGCAATTCTTCTATATATTAAAATCCATGAATAGGTGTATAGTTATTTAGTACTGATATACCGAAATGTAATGTAGTAATTTAATGTAATAATAGTAAAAAAGTATAAATAATACAGCAAATTTTGCATTTTTAAATAAATCCAACGCATTTATACTCAAAATACGAATTTTGAATGATCTCGCGTGAGATTAGGAGGCGGGAGGGTGTCGAAACAAATCTCACGACATTTCACCAGGGGGGAGAAGGTGTAAAAAAATCCTCATAAATGCCTCACGTAATTAATGAACCACCCCTTATTATTTTGACATATGACAAAAGAGTATTATTGACAGTTCTTATTCACTATGTGCTTCTGAATGATACATACGTTCCGTACACAAAACGCTATCAATATTGACATTAAATAATAATAAAAAAATAATGAGTCATAGAAGTATTATTGACCATTCTAAGCTTCCTCAATACAAATTTTCACAAACTGTGTCAACCCATTTCCGAGTTAAGTCCGGATATACAAACAGACAGATAACCAATTGTTCATGATCAGTGGATCTTTAACAAAAGTATCTATAGATATAATTATAGATTAATTAATAATATATCTATGAATTCAAAGGTATTTTGGCCGTTACTATTATCGATAGTGGTAATTATTGGTTATAGCTATATACGAATAAGCAAGGGTTATACGATAACCAGTAGGTGTGAAAGGGAGAGATGCTTCGCCTTCCGTGTCTCACAAGTCACGATACGAACGACGAATTTTCATATCATTGTTACAAATTATAATATTCTACATACGTCATTTTATAACAGTGATTAATAGCAATAGTTGTAAAATAACACAAATTATTAAATATAAGTGAAAATGCTGTTCCGTTCCTTTGACAGTTGACACTGAATATATTCTCTGTAGATGTATGAAAAAGCCTATTTGAAGTGACTTTTTGTATAATCAATAGTTATATTGATAACTAGTTATTGCCCGCGACTTCGTCTACGTGGAATAGTTACTTTCGACTAACGCTAACTTTAACACGCGACTTCGTTTACTTAAGAAAGTGAATATACTTTTAAATAATATGTACGTTAATTCCGATTTTGAAATATGCTTCATTGGTGCTCCGCTCCTAATGATCTTAGCGTTAGATATAGCCTTCCTCGATAAAAAAGCTGGCTAATATTGAAAGCATTTTTCAAGTCATACTAGTTATTCCCGAGATTAGCTCAGTCAAGCGAACAAACTCTTCATCTATATAATATTAGTATAGATTAATATTGGTAATATAATGAGAGTAAGTTTGGAATTATGTTTGTAGGAAGGCTTCACGATACGCTGGATTTTCATTCGGTTTATTTCATTTTATATCGTAATTAATATTTATATCACAGCCGATATTCATAAAATTAGTATCAGAGAAAAATGCATCAATATATATTTTATGCAAAGATAAATATAAACCAGAGTTTTGATTCAATTTACTTTATTTGTTATTTAACTCATGAGTTTCGTAATTACTAATTGATGCTTGCGACTCTGCTTCTATATAATATGTTATGATATTACAAGTTTCTTGCGATTATTTCAATGTTCTAGCGAGATGGTGGTCGTTTTGTTAGAACTTTCCAGATAGTTTTATAGCAACTCAAAATCAATGCTTCCTAGTACTATTTCCCATCAACTTGAGGTGTGCACAATAACCAAACTATATTAAGTAGAATCCCACCAATATTTAAAAATTATAGAGGCAAATGATAGGGATGGTGGTGATCACTTAACAGCAGGTGACCCACATGTTCGTTTGCCACCTATGACATAATTAAAAAAAAAAAAAAAATTATAGCAACTCAAAATCAATGCTTCGTAGTGTTATTTCCCATCAACTTGAGGTGTGCACAATAACCAAACTATATTAAGTAGAATCCCACCAATATTTAAAAATTATAGAGGCAAATGATAGAAGATTATGAATGAAATATGACGTTCCAAGATCCCGCCTAAACTCCCCCATTTTGCTTATATTAGGTATAAATATATTTAAAAAAAAACACCCAACTCTTATACTGTATATTTAAATGAAAACGAAGTATATAGGTAAATCAAATATAGATACCTATAGGTGTTTGTGAAATAAACCTGTTATAAAAAGAGCCTAAAACATGAATCCTGGTCTGTTATTTTTTAATTAGCATGTAGCTTCTGATCACTGTGTCATCTCATGTTCCAAGGCAAAGTTGTCTAAGACGGTAACACACTAAACCTAAAGGACTAGCTCTCATCTTCAGCAACACAGTTATGGGTGATACATTTTCAACTTGAGGGTGGTAGCTAGTCACTTATGTCTAGAAACAGCTCTAAGGTCCATTCAAGTATTACGTAAGCACTGATGGGGTGTGATTTGCTTGAGTTGCTTATTTTTGATGACATAGGGGATTTCTTAAATTAACCAGAAAATATATAAAAATACCTATATAAATGATTACGTAAGCATAGGAGGGGGTGAGAGCATTGCTTACTTTTGCTAACCTAGGGGGAGGGGGCTGTCAAAAATTACAAAAATAATGCTTACGTGATACTTTTACGGCCCCTTGCCACCGTTTCAGTCGTTCGACCGTATGTTCATCATTGGTATTGGTGTTTACAGTTGAAATTGAAGTGCGACTACCCGGGCTTGCACACTATACCACTCTGCGGTGATCACTACCGTACTCTTGCACCTCTTATGGCTTGTGTGCTCTGTCGTCGGAGGATCACGAAACACCATAATGTACACTTCATACACCACGTGAGTACTCTCGTCATATCCAATTTTAATCAAGAATATTAGGCGCCATAAAGGCTACAGTGTCAATTAAAAATCAATAGTAACAACATCAATCAATCAATAGCAAATAAGAATAGTGTAATTATAACAGGCTTTACTATAACGAACCAAACGACAACCAACCAATTATAACAGGTTTTGATATAACAATTATATTGAATTATCCCTGTAATGAGTCGGTTTTGTCTCACAAGTTACGATACGAATGACAAATTTTCATATCATTGTTACAAATTATAATATTCTACATACGTCATTTTATAACAGTGATTAATAGCAATAGTTGTAAAATAACACAAATTATTAAATATAAGTGAAAATGCTGTTCCGTTCCTTTGACAGTTGACACTGAATATATTCTCTGTAGATGTATGAAAAAGTCTATTTGAAGTGACTTTTTGTATAATCAATAGTTATATTGATAACTAGTTTTTGCCCGCGACTTCGTTTACTTAGAAAGTGAATATATTTTTAAATAATATGTACGTTAATTCCGATTTTGAAATATGCTTCATTGGTGCTCCGCTCCTAATGATCTTAGCGTTAGATATAGCCTTCCTCGATAAAAAAGCTGGCTAATATTGAAAGCATTTTTCAAGTCATACTAGTTATTCCCGAGATTAGCTCAGTCAAGCGAACAAACTCTTCATCTATATAATATTAGTATAGATTAATATTGGTAATATAATGAGAGTAAGTTTGGAATTATGTTTGTAGGAAGGCTTCACGATACGCTGGATTTTCATTCGGTTTATTTCATTTTATATCGTAATTAATATTTATATCACAGCCGATATTCATAAAATTAGTATCAGAGAAAAATGCATCAATATATATTTTATGCAAAGATAAATATAAACCAGAGTTTTGATTCAATTTACTTTATTTGTTATTTAACTCATGAGTTTCGTAATTACTAATTGATGTTTGCGACTCTGCTTCTATATAATATGTTATGATATTACAAGTTTCTTGCGATTATTTCAATGTTCTAGCGAGATGGTGGTCGTTTTGTTAGAACTTTCCAGATAGTTTTATAGCAACTCAAAATCAATGCTTCCTAGTACTATTTCCCATCAACTTGAGGTGTGCACAATAACCAAACTATATTAAGTAGAATCCCACCAATATTTAAAAATTATAGAGGCAAATGATAGAAGATTATGAATGAAATATGACGTTCCAAGATCCCGCCTAAACTCCCCCATTTTGCTTATATTAGGTATAAATATATTTAAAAAAAAACACCCAACTCTTATACTGTATATTTAAATGAAAACGAAGTATATAGGTAAATCAAATATAGATACCTATAGGTGTTTGTGAAAAAATCCTGTTATAAAAAGAGCCTAAAACATGAATCCTGGTCTGTTATTTTTTAATTAGCATGTTGTAGCTTCCGATCACTGTGTCATCTCATGTTACAAGCCAAAGTTGTCTAAGACGGTAACACACTAAACCTAAAGGTCTAGCTCTCAGCTTCAGGAACACAGTTATGGGTGATACATTTTCAACTTGAGGGTGGTAGCTAGTCACTTATGTCTAGAAACAGCTCTAAGGTCCATTCAAGTATTACGTAAGCACTGATGGGGTGTGATTTGCTTGAGTTGCTTATTTTTGATGACATAGGGGATTTCTTAAATTAACCAGAAAATATATAAAAATACCTATATAAATGATTACGTAAGCATAGGAGGGGGTGAGAGCATTGCTTACTTTTGCTAACCTAGGGGGAGGGGGCTGTCAAAAATTACAAAAATAATGCTTACGTGATACTTTTACGGCCCCTTGCCACCGTTTCAGGCGTTCGAACGTATGTTCATCATTATCATTGGTGTTTACAGTTGAAATTGAAGTGCGACTACCCGGGACTGCACACTATACCACTCTGCGGTGATCACTACCGTACTCTTGCACCTCTTATGGCTTGTGTGCTCTGTCGTCGGAGGATCACGAAACACCATAATGTACACTTCATACACCACGTGAGTACTCTTGTCATATCCAATTTTAATCAAGAATATTAGGCGCCATAAAGGCTACAGTGTCAATTAAAAATCAATAATAACAACATCAATCAATCAATAGCAAATAAGAATAGTGTAATTATAACAGGCTTTCCTATAACGAACCAATGTTATTATAACAGGTTTTGATATAACAATTATATTGAATTATCCCTGTAATGAGTCGGTTTTAATATAACACGTTTAAAAGCCCTGATAAACAAGGGCTACGGGGCAGGGGAAGGGTCGCGTGTTCTGACAGTCCACGAATCTCAGGGATTGACCTTCAAATCGGTGGTGATCCTGCAAATAAAGGGCAGAAGGATGCAAATCCACGATAGTGTTTCACATGCTATAGTGGCAATATCCAGACACACTCACACCTGTGTCTACTATACCGACGTGACTGAGAAAAAAACAAAAGGACTGTGAAGAAATAGAAGTACTTGCCTTCCAGGCCTTTAAACGGCAACGGGTGCGGCTCGTACGACTTTCACTTCGGCAGATGTTAGGGAGGCATAAAGTCAGAGGCAACCCTCCTACCTCTGCGTCTCGCTCTACCACGTCGCATAGCGGTGGCTGTTGGCTCCCGTTCTCGAGCCCGTTCTGCCTCTTCTTTTTGACGGAGAACATTTTAAAACCACGCTCGGCATCGATAAGTCCGTTCCCACCGCCGCCGCCAGAATGCGGCGCTGCACCCCCCACGCAGAACACTCAGACAGAGCACTCGTGGTAGGCGGCGGTCGGCTCCCTGCGTGCGATCCGGTGCAGGTACCACCCGAAACAACTGTGTCCGGTGAGTACCTGCACCAGTCGGAACGTCAGGGAGCTCCACTCCCTGGTCAACCACTCCCACAGGACCGGGCTCGTCCGCCGCCGCTAAGCTACATAATCATACATATAGAAGTTATTGAAACATATAATATGTGTACCAAGCAGACATACCTCAACAACTCTTATATGTATTTTGTGTCGGATAATATTTCCTAAACTATTTTAGTTTGATAAGGGATAAAATAAAAAATAAAACCCTTCCACTTTCATGTGTAAGCAAGTGTGCGTGCAGGTGACATGTGTAATGTTGTTGCAGTGATGTAAGATTTTGTGTCACTGTATCCCGCGAGCAGCATACTCAAGGGCTCCACGCGGAGGGAACGGACCTAGGCTTGAGCAGTTGCCGAGGGGTGCCTAGTCTGGTGTGCGGGAGCGAAATTTATCCCTAGACCACGGCGGCGTGATCGGTGGTTACGCGGGCGTGGGCGTGAACACGCTCTGTTTGGAGAGACAGGCTGGTTCTGGTTCTGTTGATTTCCTCTGCTTAGATTTTGCACGTTGCTTCTTTTTCTGTTTGCTAGCGGCTGCTTCTTCTTGTGTCATATTTTCTTCCCCTTCATTATCGGACTCCGGTGGTACCTCTATGTTGTAAATTTGTAGTAACCTGTAATGTAATGTATTAAAATGGTTCTTTGAAGAATTAAATAGGTAAACTCATGAGATTCTCTAAGCTAAAATATTCCACTTTCATACAAAAATTAGTTAAAATTTACATTTATTACAAGAAACATTGAAGTATTACAAAATAAACTGCATTTAATTATATAATATAAAATAATTAATCATTAACTACAATATTGATACTTATCATTTTAATTTCAATACCGTTAACATTATTCGGAACATAGATTAGAATCAATGGGTATGTTCTCATTTCTACCTGCCTTAAAAAAAACCGTCACCAACAGACTACATTTAGATCTTTGCCACTGCTTTATATAGATGCATTGTTAGCTTAAATTTATAAAATTGGTATTCTCACAGAATTTGAGAAAACAATACAGTTAAAAGAGAACTCACTTGCGCCTATAGGCCCTGGCGGACTGGTGGTTGTGGCCGAGACGCTGCAGGAGAGTGCAGTAGTTACGGCAAGCGTTGCAAACAACAGGACGCTCCGAGAACTGCACGGGAACTCCAGCACCGCACAGTAACGGGTTCAATTCCAGATAACCCTGCACGGAGACCAACAATTCACTTCTAATCAACTTGACAAACATTAAAAATCTTGAACACTCATTCGGTATAGCGAAACCTGTCATAATCACACCGATTAATTATAGCAAATTCTGTTATGATTACACCGGTTCATTTTGGTAGAGTTTTTTTACAATAAAATGATTCGGTATAGTGAAATGTGTTATATTTTTTTTTTCTTCTTTTCTTTCTTCTTATCTGCAGACTCTCGGTCCGCACCATTTTTCGCTATACCGAGAGTCTGCAGATAAGAAGAAAGAAAAGAAGAAAAAAAAAATATAACACATTTCACTATACCGAATCATTTTATTGTAAAAAAACTCTACCAAAATGAACCGGTGTAATCATAACAGAATTTGCTATAATTAATCGGTGTGATTATGACAGGTTTCGCTATACCGAATGAGTGTTCAAGATTTTTAATGTTTGTCAAGTTGATTAGAAGTGAATTGTTGGTATCCGTGCAGGGTTATCTGGAATTGAACCCGCTGCTGTGCGGAGCTGGAGTTCCCGTGCAGTTCTCGGAGCGTCCTGTTGTTTGCAACGCTTGCCGTAACTACTGCACTCTCCTGCAGCGTCTCGGCCACAACCACCAGTCCGCCAGGGCCTATAGGCGCAAGTGAGTTCTCTTTTAACTGTATTGTTTTATCAAATTCTGTGAGAATACCAATTTTATAAATTTAAGCTAACAATGCACATATATAAGGCAGTGGCAAAGATCTAAATGTAGTCTGTTGGTGACGGTTTTTTTTAAGGCAGGTAGAAATGAGAACATACCCATTGATTCTAATCTATGTTCCGAATAATGTTGATGGTATTGAAATTAAAATTATAAGTATTATTATACTTAATGAGTAATTTTTTAATGTTATACATTTAAATGCAGTTTATTTGGTAATACTTCAATGTTTCTTGTAATAAATGTAAATTTTAACTAATTTTTGTATCTAGAGAGAATATTTTAGCTTAGAGAATCTCATGAGTTTACCTATTTAATTCTTCAAAGAACCATTTTAATACATTACATTACAGGTTACTACAAATTTACAACATAGAGGTACCACCGGAGTCCGATAATGAAGGGGAAGAAAATATGACACAAGAAGAAGCAGCCGCTAGCAAACAGAAAAAGAAGCAACGTGCAAAATCTAAGCAGAGGAAATCAACAGAACCAGAACAGAGCAGCGAGTCGTCAGAGAAAACAAACGAAAGCACCCCCGAGAAAGAGAAGAATGATGAGAATGATCTCAAAGATGCAATGAGGGATGAAGAAGACATAGAGAGTCTGATATCTTCAAACAAAATCCTTGTCCCGGGAGCGAACAAAACTAATGAACCAATTATGCACAGTGACGGTTCTGAAGCGGAGAACGTTTGCGAATACGATACACCCTTCATACACATAGACAAACAGACAGAGTTACAGTATCTACTTCAGAAGCAGAACAACCCAGCACAATTCCTCCAAAAACCACCCAACTTGAGTCAGAAACATCGGAACATCATGAAAATTCAAGCAGTTGCAGGTGTCCAAAAACCTGCCCAAATCCATAGGATAATAGATAAAAACGCAAAGAGGATACACAAGATTGGACAAATTATTACACAAAAGCCGCAAGACAAAGTGATCAGACATGAGTTGGAAGAGGAAAGATCACGGGAAGGTGTACCGATACTCAAAAACATTAGCTTAAACGATGAATGTACTATAGAAAGTATTCCGAATAAACGTTCCGCTGACATAAACACATTGAGAAACAAATGGCAGATGTCGGAAAGTTTCACTCAGGTTAAGAAAAACCTCAGTGAATTATCGAAGAAGTTTCCAGAAAAGGAATCGAAGAAAAGCTCTGATGCGAAATACTCGAATCCGGTTAAAAGATTGGAGACAAATCCATCAATATCTGTCCGTGAACTGTTTCCTGGTGAGGAGGAAATGAATCTCCAGTGTAATATAGAGTTCAATAACGTTAAAGGGGTGACTCCGGAAGGATGGGAGAAGTGCAACACTATGATCCAATATGATGTAGAAACAAAGAAGCTGTGGACTGAACTCCAGAGGCCTTACGGCAACCAGTCAAGCTTCCTGCGACATCTAATATTACTTGAAAAGTATTTCAGAAGCGGTGACCTAATTTTGTCCCATAATGCTTCGCCTCATGCTGCTAATTATAATGATTCTGTCCAAAGTAGACTTCGTAGCTACGATAATATACCTGATCCTCCAAGAAGAAACGATCCACCGATAAGCTTAATAGAGTTCCGAAAGAAGCCTTCGATGAATGGGAAGAGTTTGCTCAAATCAAACCAGAACGATAAGGAAAAAGACCCGAAGAAGTTTATGCCACCTCCAATGGTTCCAAAACCGAAGGCTGTGAAGGAGAAATCCAAGCCAAAACCGTTGCCACCTGAACTGATAGCTATAAACACACCGAACGCTCAAGGCAGGAAAGCGATACAGAACGTTCTGCATAATATACAGCAGTTAGTTAAAGGGGTCTCGGCTTCAGATCCGACAGAGGTCGCTGCTGCGCCCCTCGTACCTCCTAAATATGATCCACCGAAAGAAAAGAAGGAAGCTGTGAAGATAAATACTCCAAAGAAGACCAAACCCACCAGCAAGCCATGGCGACCTACATTAATGCCGATTACACCGGTAAGTTAATATGTTTACATATAACTTATTACACTAACTACAACTTACATATAACTGTACTTGAAGTATAATAATGACCGTTGAGGAATCAGATTCAGTCGACAGTCACCGCTGTTTTTACAACCAAAAGTAAAACTGAAAAAAAAGTGACGTAGGAAAATACTGTATAAATTCCTAGGGATGTATAATAACCTTCGATCAAGAGGAATCAGATTCAGTCGACAGTCACCGTTGTTTTTACAAGCAAAAGTAAAACTGAAAAAAAAGTGATGTAGGAAAATACTGTATAAATTTCTAGGGATGTATAATAATAACCTTCGATCAACAATAACTAGATAAAAGGTCACGTACAAAATCGAAGCTAAAAGCTGTCCGCGTAAATATATACTTACGTAGCTATTTGTTTACTAAGAAAGGGAGAAAAAAAAGTTATAAAACAGTTTTAAGTTCCACGTAATTACAACCATGACACCAAGTATTAAAGTCACAAATGTTCAAAATATTATCTAATACTAACGATAAAACGAGCAAAGCAATAAATTACTCCCGTCACTTACAAATAAAAAGACAACATAAACAACATTTAGTGTGAATTCAACCGTAACACGCAATGAATAAAGTACTTTTTCCCGTTATTGTGCGTGGTTGGCGCGCCTTGGCCAAACATTTGTACCACAGGTTTAAAATCGGTAATTTTGGTCAAAATTTGATATTATTTGTTAGTTTAAAGCTTAAAATATAACTTACTCAACATGTATTTAGCGAAAGTAAGATACTCCGGCCGTTAAATTGCTTTTTCAGTATTATTTTTGCGTCTTTTGATTAGACTGCGGAATAGTTATTCTTGATCGAAGAAAATAACAAACACTGTTTGAAAAATCCGATGTTTATAATAGTTTTTTTTTTCGAACTGACTACGCTATTGACCATGCAAGGTCTTAACAGCTTCACCGGACTACGGTTTATAATGGGTATCGGTTAATTATATTCCAATAATTATCCACTTTGATATATTAATATTTAAAATATTCTTAAGGGTTTAAAAACATGTTCAAATTAATTAACCTGTTATCTTTATTTAGTTAACAGAATTGGTAAAAGAAAAATCATTAAGCTTAATATTTTCATTTCTTGAGAAGGAATAATATTGAGTGTTCCGAATTTATGTAAAATAGTCTGCAATGTTGGTTGTTTAAAGCTACTCAAAATGACTCTAAATTAAAGCTGACGAGGAGCCTCACATGTCGATAGCTCCATAACTTGAAATCAGTGCCCTCAAGAAGTCGAAATAATCAGCACCAATAATGATTATTTGGCATAATAAAAATACTATTATAATGATAAGTTTGTGTATTACTACAATCTTCATTGTTTTTCCATCGTAATTTATTCAATTTTTTTTTTAAACCCGAATTATTTATTAAAAATCTATATAGGGACACCAAATGTAACCAAATTTTGTAATGTAGGAAAACGATCGTCGTATGAGCTAAAGTGCTGTTTTAATTTATAATATTATCTAAAATTTAAATTCCATCATAGGATGTGGAGGCTCCAAAAATCACGAAATGTCTTTATCGTATTTATGGATAGCTAGCTAGTAACGGTTTTTTATATTTTTTTTGTAGGAGAACCTAGCGAAAATAGCTCGCGAGCCGACGCAGGTGGCCGTCGACGGTCGCAACCTGCCGAGCCTCGTCCAGGTGATGTCATCAGGCAAACGCTACCACATCACGCTCCAGGACTACAACAAGATGTGCATCATGAGACGTGAGAAGCTGCAACAGTTGCAAGACAGCGATAAGAAACGTCACTCCACCGAGGAAGGTACCGTTGTGACAGAGATTCAACCGTCAGCGATGCTCGGCAATGGAGGCACCGTCCTTCAGAATATTACAGAGGATAAACAGAGGGACATAGACCTGGGACAGATGGGGAATGCTGCAACCATACTGAAGAACGTCGGTCTGAAGAATATAACGATAGCACCGATACCTGCAAAGACGGCAACGGTGACTTCTTCGACCATGGCGTCCTCTACGACGGTGACCACACCCTCGTTACTGGTCACTACCCCGATAAAGATACCACAGCTCGGTCCAGCTGTCTCGATAACGAGTGAAACGATACTCAATCCAAACGTTTCTGTCGTGTCGAGTCCGATGGCGATGCCGAAGATACCCAAGTCATTGACGGTGATCCCTCAGAGCGTGGCGACGGTGGCGACCGTCGCGCAGCCAGCTCCCACGACGGCGACGACAACACAATCGCTCCTTACAACGGCGGATGGAACGCGTCCATAACGAAACGTGATATTCGTCGTCATCTAGCGACGACCCCCCGTGACCCCCCACGCGGGCGCCCCCCACGCGCGACCCCCCACGGGTGGCGTCACGGACGGATAGACTGTGAACACTTACAAAAGATTATATATATATATTTTCGTATCGTTGCAATATAGTGAGAACGTTGAGCCTTAATAATTATACAGTGTAAATAGATTTTTAGTGTTAACGGACAAGTGCGCTGTGATTGTGGTTTGTGGTTCAGGATTGTGTTAAATATATATACTCTCCGTATGGGATTTTTTATTTTTTATTTAATCTTTTATTATATTATAGGCAAGCGGTACGGCATAATGATATACGACGTTGAACCTGAGGGATCTGTTGAAATTGGATTATTTGCTGAAGATTTTAAGTTATGGACAGCAGCCACTGTTTCAATTACCATTTCAATAGGTATGTAGACGCTTTATAATTATATGTCTATTATACCTATAAAATATATATTTAAGTAATTCATTTACATTTAAATAATATTTTTAAATATACCTGATATAAAACTGAAAGATGTCACGGTTTTTAGGATGTTACACCTTCCTATAACACTATTTTTATTATGTACAGACATAGTGTAAATGCAAGAACAATATTTCGGAAGGTGTGACGTTACGCAAATAAAATAGGATATATTTTATCATCATGCGGCGAATCATTTTCAATTTATTTATTTAACCTACATTGTAAATTTCTTAGAAAAAAAGTTTGTACCGTTGCAAAAATCATTTAAAAAAACATTTTACATAAATACCTATGATTTTACAATATATAATTTGTTATTTTTCAAAGTGTTGTATTAAATCACGTATTTTTTTAACTGCAAACGCAAAATTATTAAAAATTAATATTTGAAGGATCCCTAGAAATTTTAATATTAAAGATAGAAATTTGATTCAATAAACTTGTTGATAATTTATCGCTTAACGAGACCTATCCATTCATTATTACAAATTAAAATTTCTTCAGTTTGCAAGTTACAAAAATGTGCAAAACATTTTTCCCTATATTATTTATATGGGAAAATTTAAATTTCGTTGGAGGACTTCTTAAAATTGAAAGTCAGAGCTGTCCTTTGGACTTAATTTTTGTTTGGATATATACTATGGTATTATGGGGTGAGAGCGAGAAAATGTATCGACTTTTTTTTGCATACCCTAATTAATATACATAGATTATTTTAATACACCTTATTTTTGCAGCAGATTTGACTTTGCTTATTTTTTTCTCGGATAAATAATCTAATAAAAAAAAATCGGGATATAAATATTGTATAAAAAGTTTCTATTCAAGTTGCAGGGTGTATTAATACGATTTTTTTTTCATTAACATAAAAATCATTAGAATTGACAAAATTCTCTAGTCAGGTTTCCATCGTGCATTTATAATTTATTATATATATTTAAAAAAACCAGATCCAAAAGCCGTATCGTTTGCAGTGTTATAGGCAATTTACTGTAATGTATAAAATAATTATGATATTAAAACAATAAGGAAATAAACATCATTGAAACGAGTTCTTTCATTGTGGAATAGTTTATTATATATACACACAACATTATCGTAATAATTGTCAGTAAAATAAACGTGTTTATCCGGAGAAATCGAATGGCACTTTTTCTGGCAACATTCTCTCGTATTCCTTTTAAATACAGCCTCAATGTGTGTATTTAAATCATTTACTACAGTAGATAATAAAATGAATACAAGAACTTATAGATGTAACTTTCACAATCAAAGTATACAAAATTATGTTTTTTATGCTATTTATAAAAACTCGCTATAATAATAATAGGGAATGTAATCATAATACACAGTTGTACATAACAATACATTTATATATGTAGGTACAGTCGACATATGTTATATAAACTAACGAGATACATTTTATGGTCTCTGACTGTACTAGTTAATTGATATGTCTAAGAGAACGCTTAACCGATATTTAATTTAATATGAATAAAAAACAATAAAAAAAAATTAACTTCGATAAAGGAAGAGTTATAAAAAAATAAGAGAAATACTGATTTCTGTGCCTCACAGATTAAAAACTGATATGCGATGTGACCAGAGATTATTTAAAAATATATACAAGAATTATGGCCCGTATCCGTTTGTTTTTTGTCGTGACAAATGTTACCCCTCACGTCTACAAAAAAATTATATCAAAGGACACTCATCTTTATTGAACTCACAACGAAGTATACAATTTTTTTTTAATAATTTCTGGTCGGCCATTACACTCTATTGTACATACGATATATGAGTTGTTACATTTAAAAACGAGCTAAATAGATAGAACATGTTTAACCATTTTTAACATTGGCAGTTTTTATACACCGAGAGCGAAGTTCAGAATTTCCTGTTCATAAGATTTTTGTTTTTTTTTTATGGTCTCCATATTTTGCATGTACATAATTTGAAAATCTTTAAAAATAACGTAAATATTAGGAACAGCTAAAGTTGGATTTAGTTTTTTTTTAATGTAATGACTGATATATATCATATTAGCGCTAAAATATCGCTAAATATGGATGTGTTTTTTTTTATAAAAGCGGATAAATTCCTACACGCTGTTACACTTCCCTTTCCTTAATGCAGATCTATAGATGTATCATAAAATTTTAAAGTCATATTAGCGCTATAATATCGCTAAATATGGATGTTTGTTTTTTTTATAAAAGCGGAAAAATTCCTACACGCTGTTACACTTCCCTTTTCTTAATGCAGATCTATAGATGTATCATAAAATTTTAAAAAAATGTGTAATGGTGATGTTTGGTTTGTTTAACGTGTTTTATGGACGTCACTGCAAAATCGAAAGCTCAAGTAATTTGTAAATAGTAATGTTAAAAAAATGAAATTTAATGAAACATAATCTATTTTTTATTAAACTTGAGTGATAGTAATATACAAGGGGAAGTGTATGAGCTTGCAAACGTATGTTAAAAAAAACTATCATATTATATATTGTTAAAAAAATAGTATTTTATTTTGGTCCAATGATATAGATTAAGGTCCAATGTTAACTTAAAAATAAGGTGTACAGAAACGTTATAGATTTGTTATGGCGGAGTCAAGTCTGCAACGAAATCGGAACTGGTAAAATAATTTACGTTTTATTCTTCAATTTTAATTTAATTGTGTTGATTAGTAAAATACACTTGATACTTTACAATTTAAATTACACTTATTGAGTCTATTTTAACTAACTTAAAACCCTTTTATACTCTGATCTTCTCAAACTGGTGTATATTAGTGATGCCGACATTAGTATCCGAATTTTGCGGTATCGGTTTGAAAAAAATTATTAAGATATATTATTTAACCTCATATATGGAAAGAAATTAAATATTTCGAAACAATGTAACATTTATTATAGCTTAACTCATATAAATATCAATTTCTAAATAGCATCTTTGCATAGAAGTGGCGTAATAACTACGCTAATATATTCATATTCGCAATGTTTAAAACGAGACATTACATTCTATACTTTTTAATTACATTTTGAGAATATTTTTTGACTGTTCAAGATTTCTTATGATGTTTCGCTCGACCCCAGTCAATGGTATTAATATTAAATTAAAATTAATAACATAACATTGGTTCAATAATCCATTGACAATAATTCTTTGGCCACCGACCTTCGATCAACAATAACTAGATAAAGGGTCACGTACAAAATCGAAGCTAACAGCTGTCCGCGTAAATATATGCATATGTAGCTATTTGTTTACTAAGAAAAGGAAAAAAGTTTTAAAACAGTTTTAAGTTCAACATAATTACAACCATGACACCTAGTAATAAAGTCACAAATGTTCAAAATATTATCTAATACTTACGATAAAACGAGCAAAGCAATAAATTACTCCCGGCACTTACAAATGAAAAGACAACATAAACAACATAAACAACATTTAGTGTGAATTCAACCGTAACACGCAATGAATAAAGTACTTTTTCCCGTTATTGTGCGTGGTTGGCGCGCCTTGGGCAAACATTTGTACCACAGGTTTAAAATCGGTAATTTTGTTCAAAATTTGATATTATTTGTTAGTTTAAAGCTTAAAATATAACTTACTTAACATGTATTTAGCGAAAGTAAGATATTCCGGCCGTTAAATTGCTTTTTTGGGTATTATTTTTGCATCTTTTGAATATACTACGGCATTGTGAAACGTGCTTACTACATTGTGTGTGTTTCAAACAAACTAAACAAAATAATAGCTCACATTTTAAGTGAGCTGTTATTTACCGAGACGTATTTTTCGCGCCGACCCTCTATCTAGTTATTGTTGATCGAAGCCAACGACCCTTGTAGAGAACAATTTTTAATTAATCGTAGACAATTGGCACTGCTTCTTTAAAAAATCCAGTAGAGGAACAGAGAAGTTACAAAAACAAGAAAAAATATTAGTTACTTATATAAAACGAACAAAGTAACGACAAAGCTGTTTAGGAGATAATAATTTTAGCAGATGGTATTTTAATTTGAAATCCATTCTGTGGTTTAAATCGATTGTACTTGTTCCCTCACAAGGTTACAGCAAACTGAAAAATTGTTTTAACCCCATCTATTGTCCATTATTCGTACTATATTTTAGCTGTACATGATGTAAATGTTTAATATTTTGTTGTATAATTTCCTTGTCTTTCGGAAATATAGTTTAAGTTTTTATGCGATCACTACCAACGATAAATGTTAATTATTGTTCTAAAATAGATTCAACGATGAAATTCACAATAGTTATCTTGTGTGTTGAGTTATACAAAATATATAAGATCATTGAACCATAGATCTATTGATTTTTAAACAGGAAAAGCTGTTAAAGACTTAATGGTTAAATGTATATTGGGTTCTAATTTAATTCATAATAACAATACCCAATATTTGTTCTATTATGTCAATAAACTTTTATATTTGGAAAGAATACCCTTGTTTTAAAGGTTCTTTGTATTAGGCCCAATAAAGCCTGAATTATTTAATAAATGTACTGTGAAACCTCGAAAAAGTTAACAGATTATAGGATGCGGTGATTTTTTTAAATTTTTGAATTATGGATCGATTTCCTGTAAATATTATTGCATATCTGTTAATTATTTGTTTACTCTATGATTTTTTTTTTACAAAATGACACATTTTAAAGTTGTTAATAAGTCGCAGAACGAGTGAAACGTATCAATCTTGTCCTAATTGAATAATTTTAAACGTTATATCAACTTTATTAAATTGAAATAATTACAAATGATCTCGACTTGACGCCGCCATAACAACTTATGATATATGGTTATATTTGGTAGTTGAAAACAATCTTAACTTTGTGTTTTAGTTTTTTTTTAAATATCTATTACTTTATATTCCTACTTTCGTTCGACGCTCACTCAAATATTTGAACAAACTTTGTCCACGCACCCAACCCGATCAGTTTCCTCCAAAGATAGCGTGTTAGTTTACAATTTGATTATTTTTTAGTTTTATTTTTGGCATTGTTCCGTGCCAGAGGTATGAATTTGTGTAATAAACATATCCTTATCTCCTGAATATTGTTTCAATTATTTTTTAATCCTATCTATACGAAACTATTTTTTTGATAAAATTGAGCATCAGTTGGATAATATCAAATAATGCTGCGAACACTAAACAAAACACTGATGCTTAAACATTTTTGATGTGTAACATCTATAGGCGCGGGTAAACCTGATTTGGGCTTGGCACAACGTGGCGACGAAAAACACGAACTTTGCACTATTAAAGAAATACTTTAAAAAAATTCCAACCCTATCTGTATAAACATAGGATTCAAATTGTTTTGTCGGCCACTCGTTATACTAGTGTTACGCGGGACGCGCCGACGACCTGGCGCCCTTTGAGAAATGCCGCCAAAAACACCGCGCCTGCGCCTAGTAGATTGTATTTAATAAAAATGAATATTTATGTAATATGTAACAGTCATTATTTTATTGAACAAATTTGTAATTCTATATCATTTCATTATGCCATAGTTGATACATGTCGTAATCTGTTCTTTTATGCATATAACTTATACAAAACAATTTCGATGTTTCACATCTGCCAGGCTAGGCGTCCCGTGACGGCTCAATTTTTTTTATTATACTTTTTATTTGCGTGAATCAAGTACACTTTTATTATGGAATGGAAAATAGATACATAATTTATCATGCAAATAGAATCAAAATCAAAGGGCGTGACGTCACATTCATCTTAATGCCGTTTACACTTTGATATATTCAAACGGAAATACATATTTCCAATATATTATTGTATATTATTATCTCTGTGGTACTCATAAAACAGTATCCTTCTTTTGTAATTTGTCTATTTTAGACAAATTACACTGAATATTTGATAATTAAGTTTTAAACGTGTATTTGTCACACTTTGCATTGCAGAAATTGCCTACATAGGCAGATAACATACCGGAACAAAAATAGGGAAGTATAACAGTGTTGTTTATAACATATATGGAGTATAGAGGTAAGATCTGTCTAT
Source organism: Antheraea pernyi (assembly GCA_015888305.1). Classification (NCBI taxonomy): domain Eukaryota; kingdom Metazoa; phylum Arthropoda; class Insecta; order Lepidoptera; family Saturniidae; genus Antheraea; species Antheraea pernyi. Next base: position 8,208 of record MU160609.1, on the reverse strand, counting down.
AAAAAAGTTTCCGTCAAAATGCGTTAAATTATGGTGGCGCTACAGTAGCAACAGGGTTCACTATTACTCAATTATTTCAACAAGTTTTATAAAAGTAAACACTCAAAAATCATTAAATTTATATTTGAAAGTTCACAAAAATTCTATCACACTCCACATTTTCTTACAGCAGTTATTCTTACAAGATTATTTTGTGCTATCCATAACCTTTACTTCTGATAGAGCTATTTTCGAGGGTCTTGGAATTATTATTTTGTGCTTAGAGCTGGACACTGCTTCAACATGTCCCGCATATGAGATAATTCTATATAGAATGATATATATATATCAGTATATGTATATCAGTATATGTATTTAGTGATATCAGTTAAAATCTGTTTTTCTTCTTTAATATTTTAACTTGAGAAATTAATGAATAATCGTCGAATTTCGACTATTTGACGACTACTAGTATTATTTACTATAAAAACATTTTATATACGATCGGTACCAGGCTGTCTCTCCAAACAGAGCGTGTTCACGCCCACGCCCGCGTAACCACAGATCACGCCGCCGTGGTCTAGGGATAAATTTCGCTCCCGCACACCAGACTAGGCCCCCCTCGGCAGCTGTTCAAACCTAGGTCCGTTCCCTCGTCGTGGAGCCCTTGAGTACGCTCCTCGCGCGATACAGTGACACATAATCTTACATCACTGCGACAACATTACACATATCACCTCCACACGTGCACTCATACTCGCATACACACGCAAGTGGAAGGGTTTTATCTTTTTTGCCCTTATCAAACTGAAATCGTTTAAAATATTATCCGATACGAAATATATATAAGAGTTATTGAGGTATGTATGCTTGGTACACATGTATGTTTCAACAACTCATATATGTGTGAATAGTTAGCTTAGGTTAGCTCACATAGGTCGCAAATTACATGTATCAGGCAACAGCCAAAGCCGAGGTGTGCCGCGCATCCTTAAGCTAGTTGTCAGAATAAAATCGGCTGAATGCCTTAAGCGCTCGCCTTAGTAGTCCGGTGAAGCTGTTAAGACCTTGTTTGGTCAATAGCGTAGTCAATTCGAAAAAAAAAGCATTTTATATTTACACAAAATTTCAATTCTTTGTAAACCATTACTTTATTTAAAACATACTGACCCTTTGTATATATAGGTACGATGTTATATACAAAAACGACATTTATAAATTAGGAATTTAATTGTAAACTTTACACTGATAACATTTTGTCTTCAACAACAATATTCACGTCCTTCTTCTTGCTATGTTTCGACGCACCTTTGGTTCTTTTCCATTTCATACGTCTATTCTGGAACCACACCTTGACCTGATAAAAAAATAAAATACATACATTGGGTACAACTTAGACATCAGGAGCATGACCGTAACTAGGTGCCTTGAAAATATCAAAAAAATGAAGATAAATTTTTATAATTAAATTGTTTGTTCATAGATTTAAAAAGACTTTATAAATCTATTAAAAAATTGTAGCGATAGGTATCTAAGCTATTCCGAACATACCATAGTTTGTGACATTCGAGGGCAGATCAATTATGGTATTGTTTTAACTTCCGCCCTACCTGTAACCAATGCTGCCCTACCTCAAATTCGACTCTAGCTACAGCCCTGTTCGGGAGTAGTAATATTTGTCTTGACTACGGCCCTTTGAAGTCGGTTTAAAGGCTGTAGAGACGGGATAAGGTGGCGTACATTCGGCTACACAATATCATAGAAAAATAATGCCAATATAATATGTAAACTGATGATCTATTTTTGGGAATCAAATCCTATCAGTAATTTTTGGCAACTAACCTTCCAGATTGTTGCTGCCGTTGTCGAGTAGGTAAATATTACGTGTTTTGCGGTAATTTCAATGATCACACAAGACGGTGGCTCCCTTGTTAGAATTTTCCATGGAAATTTTGTGGCATCTCAGAAATCATACAACCATCAACCATCCCATCCAGTTCACTTGCGCATAATAACCGAACTATATTACGTAAACACCACCGATATTACAAAATATAGGGCCAAATAATACAAGATCTTCTATATTATAAGAATGTAAAGATAAAGTGTATTTTCAGTTTTTTTATGAAAAAAATTGTTGCAGGTGTCTAGGGATAAGATATATTTCAATCAATTTCAGAAATGTGTATGTCTGTTTGTATGAACACGCATCACTGCTAAAATACTGCCCTCATGATAAAGCCTCTTCAAGAATATTATAAAGCCTATCTTCGAGTAACATTTAATCTTTGTTCCATTAAAATCGGTTTGGTCTATCAAAAGTTATTGTAATTTTAATGACGACGCGACTTAAGTACGAGAGGAAAGTAGACGTAATACATTCAGATTAGTTTATTAATCGCTATTTTTTACACAAGGGTCTACGTGAACGAAGCTATTTATGAATAAAATATAAAATGTAGTGGCATGACAGACTAAGAACCTGCCAAAAATTAACTAGTACTTGAATCTCATAATTTTTTTGTATATACCTAATTATTTGGAATATTATTTTTGCATTTCAAAATACATATCTGTTAATATAAATAATGTTCTTATTTAGTCTATCATTACCATACATTTTGGTCTTATAACAATTTTCTTATACCAATTCTGTTCTACCTGTCTTTCGGTTAGATGCAGAGCCACGGCTATTTCATATCTCCTTAACCTAGTCAAGTAGTTGGCTCTCGCAAACTCCGCCTCTAGGCTTTTGATTTGGGTCTTGGTGAAAGCCGTGCGCTCTTTGCGTCCCCCGTTCGGGGATGGAGCTTCTGGAAAGAAATGTAAAAACTTGTTATGTATTACTTTCAGTATATGCTGACCTCTTATTCACGTATTTGGGAAGTGGAAAACAATATTAGACTACAAAAAATTGGGACAAAATTAAAATGTGGACTTTTCTCCCCATATTTCCACTTAAATGCTCCCGCTTTTGATAAAACTTCTTATGGGAGTGCTTTGAAATTTAGATCCACAACTTATTTGCGTGATGAAAAACGGTGGGGTGATCACTGTGTCAGGTAGAATGTCGTCGTAAACACTTATCGTCCGTTCACCGAAGTTAAACAACGTCGGGCGCGGCCATTGGATGGGAACACCGCGTGACGTTAGCTTTTTGTTGTATTTTTTTTTTACTGTAATAGAAAAGTTTCACATCTATCGTATGTCTTTATGACATACCCTGTTTTTTTAAATCATAGTATATCTATAATCATCATCAGCGGTTAAAAAATATCATCGCTTTACTCCTTTATGACTGGACATATGAATTTGCAATTTATAGTAACAAGTGTCCGGTGGAATAGGAATCAAATGGAGTAAACAAACGGGCGTGAGGCAAACAAAAGAGGCAATAAAACCCACCTGCATCCGCGTGCAGGATGTCGTGTAAATAATACAATCATAACTCGTAAAAAATGAGACGCCGGCGCCGATTCACCATCTGCTAATAATTGTATGTCCTATCTCACACTAATGCCACCTAGCTCTCAAATGAAATACGCAGTATACCTCTGTTTTTTTAATGTGGGGAGAAATCCTATATTGCACATCCACGGTCCTGGGGAGCGGTGGGCTGCCACACTCTTACTGACTAAAAACACCCACGAAATACTGTTTGCCGCGCTAATAGACTGGCCGGGGTCGAACATAACACCCCGGCAGCAAGGCCCAGCGCGAACGTCAGGCCGCAACAATAGCCCGGTCAAGCTGCCTACCTGTCTACCAAACTAATTGCAATGGAAAGCCCCTTTCCCCCACTCCGCCTTGGCAGTCAAAGAGTTTGCTGGAACACATTACAAGTACTTGGTGACAGGTTTTCAATTTGAGGGTGGTAGCTAGCTAGGAGTACTTAGAATAACCCTAAAACCATTGGTTTTATGTTTATCGTGATGTTTTCCTTCACCGAAAGCACCAAATCGCAATGATTTGAACCTACGCCAATCGAGGAAGTGTCCGAACATGCTCAACTGAGCTATCATGGTTTTGGTTTATTTGTTACGCTTTCACGCCTCAACGACTCAACTGAGCATCACGAAGCTTTGCATACACGTCAACGACGGTACAAAATAGGTACAAATACTTTTATCCAAAAAATACTGCTCTCTAAAAGTTAGTCAAATATATGTTAATGCAAGCGAAGTCATGGGCAAAACCTAGTTTTTAATACACTGTTGGTTTGTCTTTTAATAAATAGTAGATAACACAAATTTCAAAATGAGCTAAATCTTGTTTTGGTCGTTCCTAATAAAAAAAACGTTATATGAAAAATCTCCTCAAATTTTGTACATGTAAAAAAAACCACTGATAACCTTATGAACAGCAAAATTTGAACTGCGTTCCCGGCGCATTAAAAATTGGAAATCTTAAAAAAATAAAACATATGAACGATTAAAATTGGATTTAACTCATTTTTATATGTAACGATACAGATTTATTTACAAACATCGCAGTCGTCCTGCTCTAACTACAAAAAAAATGGTTACGTTAAGTATACCTATAAATGGGAATATAACTCTGTAATTATTGAATGTTGTTTGTTTTTCAATACGTCTTTTAACATGGTATACTTAACGTAACCATTTTTTTTGTAGTTAGAGCAGGACGACTGCGATGTTTGTAAATAAATCTGTATCGTTACATATAAAAATGAGTTAAATCCAATTTTAATCGTTCATATGTTTTATTTTTTTAAGATTTCCAATTTTTAATGCGCCGGGAACGCAGTTCAAATTTTGCTGTTCATAAGGTTATCAGTGGTTTTTTTTACATGTACAAAATTTGAGGAGATTTTTCATATAACGTTTTTTTTATTAGGAACGACCAAAACAAGATTTAGCTCATTTTGAAATTTGTGTTATCTACTATTTATTAAAAGACAAACCAACAGTGTATTAAAAACTAGGTTTTGCCCATGACTTCGCTTGCATTAACATATATTTGACTAACTTTTAGAGAGCAGTATTTTTTGGATAAAAGTATTTGTACCTATTTTGTACCGTCGTTGACGTGTATGCAAAGCTTCGTGATGCTCAGTTGAGTCGTTGAGGCGTGAAAGCGTAACAAATAAACCAAAACCATGATAGCTCAGTTGAGCATGTTCGGACACTTCCTCGATTGGCGTAGGTTCAAATCATTGCGATTTGGTGCTTTCGGTGAAGGAAAACATCACGATAAACATAAAACCAATGGTTTTAGGGTTATTCTAAGTACTCCTAGCTAGCTACCACCCTCAAATTGAAAACCTGTCACCAAGTACTTGTAATGTGTTCCAGCAAACTCTTTGACTGCCAAGGCGGAGTGGGGGAAAGGGGCTTTCCATTGCAATTAGTTTGGTAGACAGGTAGGCAGCTTGACCGGGCTATTGTTGCGGCCTGACGTTCGCGCTGGGCCTTGCTGCCGGGGTGTTATGTTCGACCCCGGCCAGTCTATTAGCGCGGCAAACAGTATTTCGTGGGTGTTTTTAGTCAGTAAGAGTGTGGCAGCCCACCGCTCCCCAGGACCGTGGATGTGCAATATAGGATTTCTCCCCACATTAAAAAAACAGAGGTATACTGCGTATTTCATTTGAGAGCTAGGTGGCATTAGTGTGAGATAGGACATACAATTATTAGCAGATGGTGAATCGGCGCCGGCGTCTCATTTTTTACGAGTTATGATTGTATTATTTACACGACATCCTGCACGCGGATGCAGGTGGGTTTTATTGCCTCTTTTGTTTGCCTCACGCCCGTTTGTTTACTCCATTTGATTCCTAAAAAGCCATATAATTTACCTCCAGAACCGTAACACAGAGTGTTTCCATTTACGATGAGCGAAGTGAGCTTGGGTAAAGGCGACACAACCGGGAAATGTACCCGGTATACTAGAGTTTCTCCTTTATTAAAATTTTGTAGAGCCCATTCTCTGTCGACTGCCTCAATCCGGCCGATGTAATTCTGTGAAAAATATCACCATTTAACTTCTATGTTATGAAAATGAATCTTACATCAAGAAAATAAACTATTGTGTTCCCCAATATGATGCATAAAGATTTTCTATAAATACACAGGCAGAGGGGAAGCAGTTAAGTACATCTTTCTTCTCTATTTTTCAACCTATTTCCTCTATTTTTGAAGCTATACTTCCCTTGACATATTTGGGAAAAATGATGAGCGTGAATTTTTACAATGCAAAATCAACACCGTTAAATAGGTTGGTAATTGTCTGTCAAGTTTTCATCAGAAGTGATAACTATATTCCAAGTAGTGATTCAAATACACTCATCAAAAAAGTCTAAGCAACATGTACTAATTTAAATTTTAGGATGGTTCTTCACATTATAACAATTTAATACAAAGTATGGGCTTCTCTGCTATTCAGAACTTGTCGGCAATGATTATTCATTGAATTAATGAGACTGTTTATTTCATCTTGCGGTATTCGCTCCCAATGGAGTTGTAGCAAATCCTTCAGCTGTTGGGTTGTTGTCGCTCCGTCCAAGTCCTTCAAAACACGTCTCTGGAGCATGTCCCATGCGTGCTCGATGGGGTTGAGATCTGGCGATTGTGTAGGCCAGGGCAATACCCGGATGTTCTCCATTGCAAAGTATTCACTGGTTCGCCGAGCTGTATGTGAACGCGCATTGTCATGCATTAACCTAAAATCGGAGCCAAAGGTTTGTGCAAAAAGGTTGTTTGTCTTGCAGTCAGTTGTATGTACCGGTCTTGCCGAGTGGTTGTACTCCTTTTACGGCCTGGATGCTGTTCAGCGGGTTCTCCTGTATTATTGTAGCGACGCCAAAGACGTCAAATAACACTTCTATGAATGCCAAAATGTTGAGATACCTGAGAATTATTACTTCCCGCTTGCAACATCCCTACAGTTCTTTGCATTTCATCTGCCATCAAATGACGTCGCTTCATGACGTAAAGAATATCTAACAATTCAATTTTGTCGCTAACTTTATTTAAATGGTTGGTAAAATTATAAAATCAAGACTAAACGTAGCAATTAAAACGCACTTAAATTCAAACAAATTCGCAATCATTTTAATTTTATGAAAAAACAAAACATAATCAAATTTTTTTTTACAACCAGCTAGTATGTCATCAATAACAAAAAAGTTTACTTACCTACGCACTTTGTTTGAGTTAATACTTAGAAATTAATTAATATAAATGGTAAAATTTGTAATATCACGCATGTTGCTTAGATTTTTTTGATGTGTGTAGAAAGATTATATCAAAATAAATGAATTCAATAATAAATTTGTCAATGAACTAATAAACTTGCTTAAATTTAGAGTGCGTGGGAATTGAAGGGCAGGAGCTGCTCCCGGGGGAATTTTGCCATGTTCATGCTTATGTCAACATGTTGTACCGGCTTTCGCACCTAAATCAATTAATACAAATTAGTTAGCCCCTCTAGGTATGTCCCTAAACTTTCTTGAGAGAATACACATAATTTTATTTGGTCCGATGACGCTGTGAAGGCCTATCAGGCTAATAGTCAATTTGAAGAAAAAAAAAACATAATTTTGGTATAAAGTGTGTTTGATATTTGACCACATTCTATTTAGATATTAAGAGTCTATCTCTTTTTTTATGTCAAAAGGAGGCAAACGAACAAGTGGGTCACTTGTTAAGTGATCACCACCGTCCATAGACACTAGCAACACCAGAAGAGTCGCAAGTGCGTTGCCAGCATGTGTATGGGGAGGGGGAGGGAAAGGAGAAAGGGGAAGGGAAAGGAGGTGGACCTCCGGCGCTCTCACTGACCGAACGAAACGCAACAATGGAAGCACTGTTACTTCACGTCGATGTTCTGTGAGAGGGTGATACTACCCTGGGCGAGCCGACCTATTCATGCTGAAACTAGTAATAGCTACAGCGTGTCTCTACCACCTGGCAAACGTGGTATTAATTGCTGTCAACTACAGTTACCAGGACTAATATATAAGCGCTTATTTGTGACTATCAAGTTTAAGGTCCATAGTTAGTAACTAGGCCAGAACTAGAAATATGCTTTACAAGTATTATAAAGTATTTACAAGTTATATCTTGTAAAGCATATTTCTAGTTCTGGCCTAGTTACTAACTATGGACCTTAAACTTGATAGTCACAAATAAGCGCTTATATATTAGTCCTGGTAACTGTAGTTGACAGCAATTAATACCACGTTTGCCAGGTGGTAGAGACACGCTGTAG